>PNEQ01098015.1:0-31517 GCA_003012365.1 Medauroidea extradentata
CTAAATTGGCTTTGTTGCAATTTTTACAAAACTCTTTCTTTCCGCTTGAAAATACTTACTTTTCAAGAATAAACATAGCCGAAGCCTGTGACTCGACCGAGCACTCGACACACCTCCAGTTCGGTGCTTGTCTCCTAATACTTTGTCGCAGTAGTTTCGTCGTTCCCACCTCTCCGCGACAGTGTATGAGTGCGAGCGCTCATCGTCAAAGAAAAGAAAAAAGAAACAACCTCCCTATTGGTCACAGCTTCATCATGTGTCACCGCCCGCAACACCCCGTCGTACATCCCCCAGCGTAGTGGGGAGAGGAAAAAAAACGTTCGGGGAAGAGACGAGTCGTAGAACTGACATAGACCCGTAGATATATGTCATGCTGATGATAAGAGATTTATGACAACATGGTACTTGCTCGCATTTTCATGCTGCCGCCATGACA
This sequence comes from Medauroidea extradentata, assembly GCA_003012365.1. Classification (NCBI taxonomy): domain Eukaryota; kingdom Metazoa; phylum Arthropoda; class Insecta; order Phasmatodea; family Phasmatidae; genus Medauroidea; species Medauroidea extradentata. Next base: position 437 of record PNEQ01098015.1, read on the forward strand.
AACTGTCATTCACGCGAAGCGTCATAGCTTTGATATTTCTGTCGTAAAGAACCATACTTAGAGATGGTGAAATTTCGCGAATTCAATGTCCTGCATGTTAGAATCAAATATACTATGTATACTCAAGCCCCGACCATTTGTCCACTAGCTGCTGCTCAGTGGAACAACAGATAATGAACAAATATACAGGGCTTGAGTATGCACAGGATATTTGATTCTAATATGCAGCACATTGAATTTGCAAAATTTCACCATCTCTAACCATACTCGACCCATTTGTCATCGGGCCTCATGCAAGCTACGACTATTACATTACATTGAACACTCAATCAGTTTATTTAGGCCTACACTAGAACTGCATGTGTCAAGGAGCCATGCCAGTACTCGCCTGGAGTAATGTCAGAAAATCATGGAATCCTGCAATGGGGAATCGAAGCTGGGACCTCCAGAACGTTTTCTTTACAGGTTCTTCTATATTAACGCCTGTGTATTTTAAGGCAATATGTGTTCATATTTACGCTGGTTTGGTAAATATCGTATTTTTTTAAAATTATAAACAGGATCATGTCTCGTAAAAGGGTTACATATGTTTTTGACAGTTTTTTTTACTATGTAGCCTAATTTTCCACAGAAAATTAAGGGTGTTCACGTGGAAAAAATTCATAATTTTATATTTGCACGACATTCTTGTTCGTTTTATATACGTTACATGTGACTTAATTTTCCACTTGTAAACATTTTTTTAGCTCTCACAGTTTTTCTATAGCGACATGACAAAGTCAGGATTCGCAAGTTACAGGGGCATAGGAATAGAAAAACGAAGTGACTTATCAGAATTAAATAATTTACACTGGAATTACACATTGTGGTCAAAATGCTGAAATATTTGAAATCACACAAAAAAGTATTTTTTTTAATAGCCACAAATAAAGTGAAATGTCATCATTTTAAGATTTTCTAAAAAAGGAATCTTCTTGTGTGTTTTTAAGTATTTTAGCATATGATCCTTAATATCTTATTTCAGTGTAAATTATTTCATTCCAGTCAGTCACTTGGTTTTTGTTGTTCCTCTGTTCCTGCAATTTGCATATTTTGACTTTGTCATGTCGCCATGGGAAAACTACGAGAGTTACAAAAATTTTTTCAAGTGGAAAACGTAGTCACAAGTAGCGTCTGTAAAACGAACACTAGGTATTGCAGATATAAAATTACAAATTATTGTCACGTGAATACCCTTAAGCCGATACGATAATTACTTTTTAAAACTTAAACGTGAGTAAGTAACACAAATCTGCCCGAAAGTTTTGATCAAAATGGTTTTTGCCATTATATCTAATTTTTTCAAAAGAAGAAATTATACGGTTTCGACAAAAAGTCGATTAACTAGAATTTCGCTAGTTATATAATTAGCACAAACCATAGTATTTACTGTCTGGAAAAATCCGCCAACATGGAGAAGACGATTTTAAACAAAAACTGCCAAACAAATGTTTAATATCTTCTCTCGTTTACACGTAAAAAATCAATTTTGCTAAACGTGTAGAGACTAAAGAGCAAGGCCGTGACGTCAATAATCATCCGAAACTATTTTTTTTTTAAATAATATTTAGACTGTATAGCGAAAACAATTTTCGATAAATATACGTGACGGTTTTTCAAAACAACTTTCGAAGGAAGTAGACACCCGTGACTTTTGTCATCCGATCTTTTTTGTTGATTTCACATGACGCCCTTTACGGAAAGGCGCAGAGCCGGTGTGGCGTAAGGGCGCGTGGGCCGGGAGAAAGCTGGTTGTGAACACGCGTAGTTACAAGGCGACAGGAACGCATAATGACGCGCGCGGCATGGACTCCCCTCCCCCACACATCCTACAAACCCCCTCGTGCCGCGGCGGGTCCACACATTGTCTGGCTGCGGGTGGAGGCACAATGCCCCGTTTCGCCACCCTCCCCCCCTCTCCCAACTTGATGCGAGACTTAAGAACAATGGCGGGAGTGGTGCTCCTACCCCCCGCGCTCGCGCCACCCACAATCGCTCCAAGGAAAAGTGGGAAGGACAAAAAGGAACGACGCCGGTGACATTCTTTGTTGACGACGGCGCCCACACATACACACGCGCTCTCGCGGCTCCAGAATATTCCAACCCCCCCACCTCCTTCCTACATCCATCACGACACCCGGCCTGGGCGTAGACGTCCTTGGGTCACCTTCTGAACTATTCGCGCCCGCGCTGTCAAACTCGCCCGATACGAGCGCTTTGTCTTACAGAAGTCCGGGGGCCGATATGCTTTCACCATAATTGTTTTATTGTTTGTTCCTAAACAAGAAAAAATATCGAAAAACCTCTGCACAGTTTTGTTAAAATTTGTTTTTACTACATGGTCTAATTTTTTCTAGACAAAAAAAAATGATAATTTCCTGAATTACATAATTAACTGAAACCGTTATGTCTTCAAAAATTATTTACCACATACGTACTGTGCAACATTTTTTTTTAAAATCCGTTCTCTTTTATGATTAAAAATAGTCAATGTAAAATCATTATATAATTTACTTAAAACTTTAATTTTAAATTAATTTTAATTTGTAATAATGGCTCCGATTTAATGTAAAATAAATGTGAAGTGTTGTGGGTTCAGTGTAAGAAAAAGGCTACCATGCCTTGACAGCGCCTTTAAGTCGTGATAAATAAATAAATACAAATACTGCATCATGGCCTTAAATATCTAATATATATAATTCACGTGTCACAGTGTTTGTTTTTATACTCCACCGAAACGGCTTAACCGATTTCAATGAAATTTTGTATATACATTCGGTAGGTCTACGAATAAGTTTTTATCTATTTTTATACTCCTAAGTGCTGTTGTTTAGTAAATATTTTTAATTTAATAATTTTAGAACCCGGTCGATAACTGTGTAAGTGATAATTGATCAGTTATCCCCACGAGCTGATACCAGTCTATCCCCACCAGGTGTCGCTGCTGTATATTATTATTATTTATTTATTTATTTATTATTAGACCTCTTCCACTTTTATACCACATCCTTACACACTTACTAGTTATTAATGTGACAAAACAACGTTTGTTGGGGCAGCTAGTATAGCTTTATATAAGCGCAACGCAAAATTTGCACCTGCACTGTAGTGGAATTAAATACGCTCACACATATGCAGAAGTGGTCACTTGATGGGTACAAACTGTATAAAAGTATGCGCCTGTCAAATACTTCGTCACTATTCTCCGTTCACTCTAAGTTGAGTTCTGAAGTAAACAAATAACGTAATATCATTGCACTTCGCTAGCTTCTAATTGGCTCAATTTGTGCGTCGCGCCGACGTACTATTTCCAGCCGACAAAAGTGTGTACAGTCGGCATCATAGGAAACAACAACGCCGTATATATTAAAACAATATTGCGTGAAAATGTTGTATGTGTTATCGACATAGAAAACAAATATTACACAAAAACTTGATAAAAATATTGACATCGTGTGCAATTACTGTATATTTCAAAATTTAATAGTAATTGTCAAGTCATGACTAACGATTGTATTCAAATATTGCGGTATTAACGTAACGAAAATTTGGTACTGCATGCAGAAAAAAAGTTGTCAACAAAATGAGTAATTTAACGTACTGTAAAGTCTTCCTGGATTATTTTGTACTTCGTTTTGGAAAAATTACATTTCATAAATCACCAAACAATCTGTCTAAAATTCACGACACATATTGTTTTTTTATATAAAAGATTGCTATGCGAGATTTTTATTCTTGCCTTATAAACATCACCACAGTTTGTTCAGTAATGAAGACATATATCCACGTTTCGAAAACCGTGCAAGACATTTTCACTGTTCTCATCCATCATCACATAACCTAATCCGCAAGCGACGTAAATATAAACCGACGCGAGGACGGAACAAAACAGAACAAGGAACTTTGGTTCGGACCACACGGCCGTGGTTAGGACGAACTGGAACGGAAAATGGATGCACGAAAGATAACATTCGCAGTAACCACAACATTGACGCGTTAATGTCCAAAAATAATTTGTAAAAATAAAACATTATATCTGATTGTGATATTTCTGACTTATTTTCACTGCGGTAATTATTACTGAACTAAAATTGTGGTATTTTCAGAGTATCGTACATCTCTAAATACTGGCAAGTGTACCAAGAAACTCGTACGTTTAACAGTACGTCAGTCGTTAAATAACTCGTGAATCAACTGTACGGACGTGTCGTCCGCTAGCCATAATTATAGTAAAAAACATATAGCGTCGTATATTGTGTTTGCAACGTCTGTATATTTTAAATATTTGTTAATAAAACTCTCTCATTTGTGATGGTGTGGTAAATTTATATGTACACGACAGATAACAAAGATCTATTTCTTATGCAAGATTACAGTGCACGGCGGTCGGCAGCCAATGAACATGTTTGTTTATAGTTTGCTTTGTTTATCCTAAAAATCAACTAAGAGTGAGCGGAGAATAGTACATTTACTTTGCCCGGGCACGTGCAGTTGATAAACGTGGCGGTATGTTCAGTTCCAATTTGGACGCGAGGCGAAAGGGCAGGCCTGTTTTACTTGCTCTGCTCCTGCGCAGTGCTGCGTCGGTGCAAACAGTAAGTAATTTAATCGGGCCTTCAGTGACTGGTGTAAAGGAAATAGGACGTGACAGCCGATGAGGTAGGACGACGTAGACACATGAGGAAAGGTGAGAGTGTTTTACTGCCTTCGGGTGACGAGAGGTGAAATGACAACACAACACCCATGCTCGAGCTGGGATTTGAACCCAGGGCCTCTCGTATCGTAGACCGGTGCCTAGCCGACTAAGCTATACGGAGGCTGGCTTAGACACGTGAGCAGCGCACGAATTGAAGAGGGAGGGCGGATGGGAGATCCCCGAGAAAACCCAGTGACATCGTCCGGCACGATTTCCACATGAGAAAATACGGGAGCCGACCCCGCAGGGAATCGAACCCGGATGGCTGTGATGGAAGGTGTGTGCTCTAGTCTGTGCACCAACCACGGGCCCAGATAAGTGCTGAAATGTGATGACACAGACTGGTGTCGTGGTAACGTCTTCCTGATTGGCTCCGTACAATTACAAACGTCTCCTCGTAATGACACGCGCGACAGGGAATATCCGCGAACATATTATTTCATCAGCTTATTTCAATGCCTTGCGTTAACATAAAAAATATGCCGCTCTTGTTCATGGTTACAGGACGCATGTCTTAATGCATAGACGTCTGTCATTGGACTACACTTATTAGAATAACGAAGGGCAAAGTCAGGGGGAGAGATAGGGGTTATAAATCCTCACTCCTTGACACTAGTAACTAGTTTTAAAGAAAATTATAAATAAAATTATAAACATTTTTACCCGTAGAATATTCAATGTTTTGTTATGAAAACTGCCAAAATAGTACTATTTTGGCCCTTTCTAATCAAAATTGAAGGGCACGGGGAAAGACAACGGTAACCCACATTTTTTTTTTTTTTTTTTTTACATTTTTAAGTTTTATGCAGGGACACAAAGGTAACCTCGTACTGTAAATTCTTATATAAGAGATTAAGCAATATGACCACAAATCGCAGCACCATGCAGTAATGTTGTTATCGCAGCGACGATTTTATATCTTACTACACCAATCATATTTTCATATATATGTATATATAATACATTTATAAATATATAATTATTACTATTGTTTAGTTGCTTACTTTTCATTGGTTGTATACTATAGTAACTAAAACATAATTTATAAACAATAATAGTTTAAAGTCTTCGGCAAAATGTAATTTATCTTGACATGTGCATAACTCAGTTGTGGTACATTGTCTCTCCCCAAATCCTTCAATTAGGTCTGTGTTCATTATATTATTCTCAAGTTAACCGCCCTTCCATATATACAAATCCTGTCTACTCCACTGCACTACACGTATGTTATTTGCGTGTAGAAGCCCAAGATACTGAGAGTTTAAACATCCACAGACTATAAGGCCAAGTTGTAGATGTGAATGTCAGGTACTGAAACAAGCTGGCGCAAAATTCTCGTTGCGAAAACTACCCGGACCTTACGTACAGATGCAAAAAGAGACGAAGCCGGTTCACATATCTATAAACACGTTTAATTTAGAGGCGCGAATATTTAGCGGATATATTGTATCGTAACTTTTAACTTCGCTGTGACATCAGTGATATGACGACAGCTGGTTTGTCACGGCTTTGATGACTTCAAGGCCAGTAATAAGTAAGGATATAATTTGTGGGAAATATCACATATCACCCGGTTGTACGATTAGTAGCAAATTGACAATCAATAAAGATGGTGTAGTAAGAAGGTTTACGGCCCTTTAACAGGGAGTGTTAGACAGTTTTATTGTATTTTGAGGTTTTGAGCTATAACATTTATTCAAATTGTATTATCAACATTTTATCTTCGACAAAGCACAGGATATATTATTGGAAAACTGCTTGACACAAACAATAATGGACTCTTCATTAATTTGTCGTGCAGAATCATTGCAAGGGAATTAGAGGTTAACTCTTACACTGACTCTGCATGACAAATTAATGAAATATTCCGTTGTTATTTATGTCAAGCAGTTTTCCAAGAATATATCCAATGCTTTGCCGCAGAGAAAATTTTGATAATATAATTTAAATAATTGTTACAGCTCAAAAACTGAAAATACAATAAAATTGTCTAACACTCCCCCTTAACAATAAGGCCTTAAAGAGCTGATGGTGGTGAAGTGAGGTTCAGGGATAACACAACACCCATGCTCAAGCCAGGATTCTAACCCAGAACCTCTCGCACTGCAGACTGGCCCCCAACTAGATAAGCATGGTTATTTATCGCGGGAAAAGTTGACTGTCTGCTAGACTTAAATGTACTGTATTCATTTCCGACGCATATCTTTCGTTACTGGTGAATTTCTATTCGACTGGCCAGTACTAACTCCGGTGCTGTACAACTGAACGTCTGTGATTCGTCCGTAAACAGCTATACCGTGCCACGCTATCATCGCCTAACCATACATGGCGTAAGACGCGACAATGGTTCACTGAAAAAAAAAAATACTTGTTAGTCACTGCAAAATATTTTGTTAAAATGGACCTTACCAAATTTTTTTGTAGTGACCACAAAAAATTTTTGCTGTTCCCAATAAAGTTTTGCAGTGACTACAAAAAAATTTTGTAACCACTACAAAAAATTTTGGTAAGGTCCATTTTAACAAAATGTTTTGCAGTGACTAATAAGTATTTTTTTCAGTGATTGGGAGAGTACGTTGATTGAATAGATTCTCGAGATTTTCCACCATATCTTACAATCGACTGTACCCGTTAAAAAAAGTTGGTATTTTACTCATCAAGTGCATGGTAATATTCCCCAAAACATGTGTAGCGATTTCCACACGGTCCCACGGGTGGATCCAGCTCTAGGTTTTGTAAAAATGTCGGGGGGAGGGGGGACTTCCTTATAAAGTAGCTATGTCCACACCCCGACTCAAAGAAGGGAGGTCCGAGGGTTCTCCCACGGATAAGTTTAGTTTTTAAGGTTCAAAATGGTGCTTTTTAAGGCGTCTCCTAAACAAAACATTAAATATAACACTATAACATTTTGTACTATTTTAAGGATAAACTATACATTAAATGCCAAAGCAGGGAGGCGGCCTATGCCACCTTCTCCCCCCCCCCCCTGTAATCCACCTTCGCACGGTACTGTGTACTGCACAGTAACGACATGGAAATTTCGCTCGCGCATCATGTGACATCGCCATAGAGGACTTGCACCAATATGTAGGGACAGGATGAGATGTTTGCGTTTGCACCACTTCGCTTTATTGTCTTGCGTACGCTCCCTGATTCATGGTTATTGACAGGATGTTTTAACTCCCAGCTTCTGGGGGTTATAGCCGCAAATCACAGACGTGAGGTGTCGCTGTTAAACTCGTTCTGATTGGTACAGTCAAATGAAATACGACTCTACGTTAAAAAAAAACACAGCCCATAACTATAAAGTAGAGCTGCAGATGCGCACTCAAGACAATGAAACATAGTCAGGTAAAAATCTTTTCTCGAAAACTTCCGGTTCCTGCGAATATATAATAAAAAACTATATTGCCCGTTGCGTAACTTTCCTTTTCATGTTTGGAATAATTTTCCCTCACGTGTAGAGGTAATAATTAGCTTCCATTATATGTACAGTAAACTTACCTCAAATTTTTAACAGCTAGGACTGAAAAGTCAAGGCAGCTGCCAGATGAATCCTCGAAACACTCGCGTCGTCACATTAACGCCTAGCAAACAGTCGAATTTCCCAGCAATAAATTACTGCCTAGCACATTCATTAGTTTGTTTTGACTGCAGAATACTTTAGGAGACAAGCGCATCGCACGGCGCATGCGCCCGCCAAGCATGCGGGAGGAGAGGGGAATATATACGCCCGGGCTAATGCAAGCGGAATGATGGCGAGGGGGATGCACTTGTGGCGATGATGAACGACGGAAGATGCTGTGGTACATAGACGCGGGGGAGAGAGGGAGGAGATATGCTGGCGATGGTACGCGCCGAGTCACACAGGCAGTTTGTTCCCATCATGGCCGCCCCCTCCCCCGCCGTCAAAAAACCAGCATTCACGAGTTCTTTTATTTTTATTTTATTCGCCGTGGTTGCGTAACGCAGTAGGGCGAGCCACCAGCTGTGTGGACGATCCCAAAGCTTGGCCGGCGGCCCGCGCATGCACGCACAGTTTAGCTCTTGTTCTCGGATTAATCCGCAGGTATGTGCGACATCATTACGGCCCACTCATCCAACTCATCACCTGCACCAGATGGATGTCGTCCACCGCCGCCGCCTCCTCGCCAGACGTACCGCAAATACGGTACCATCACTTTAAGAGCGCGTGGTAGATAAAGAAACGCTGAAAACATCAATTGATTTCTACGCATTTGTCGAAGCTAATACCGATAAAATACTCATGACAACCCTAGATAATTGTGTTTTCCAACTTTATGAGTAAATATTTATCCAGAATTACTAATTCGTTACGCGTGATCTCTAGCGCCGCAGTTAAATGCACGAGGCTCCGGCGGCAGAGATTGAGCCTCAGAAGTTTGTAACACTGGAAAAAATTTTATTTAAAACGTTGACTAAAACTATTGTCTATGTTTGCTGATGTTTAATTTTCGCAAATTGGCTTCAAGAAATCTACAGTTGTAGATTAACGCTGTTAGCGTTGAATTATGTACCACGCCCTCTTAAGCGGGGAGTTTACGTAAAATTTTAGTTGTTTTAATAATTTTTATATTTGTACGAGATATGGTTTGTTTGGTAGACATTCACTGTGACTATTTTTTTAAAGTAATAAAAATTTCATACCTTTCAAAGTTTTTCTATAATGTCATATTAAAGCCCAAATATGCATAAAATGGTTTTATACAAAAAACGAAAACCAACTGGCTTATAGAAGTGAAATTATCCACACTCAAGAACAGTATTACGGGCTACACGAAGTCATGTATAAATTCACTGCAATGAAATGTTTTGAATTTAAAAAAAGTAGAATATTGGCACATTTTTATTTTAATTTCAACAATTTTTCAAAAATACAAACATATATGTACAGCGTGGGACTGAATTCGACAGACAAACTTTGGGAGGTGGTTCCTTATTAGAAAACTAGTAGAGAATATACAGGCACTTTGTACCTGAAACTGTAACCATCTCTCATGATCTTAGCTGTCGATGATAAGATAGGCCCCATTTCTCTCTTATCCTTCGTAGTTATAGCAGTGGGTACAGCAGCCTGCTATACAAACGTGTACGCAGTATTGCCTACGTACTAGGAACTGTCTTAATTGCAGTCCACACTCGTAACGAATTTTAAACGAAAACGGTAGGTCCTACGCGTTTACAAGGTGACCTTTAGTACTTCTGACGTGCTTCTCTAGTATAAAACAGCATTACAGGTCCGTAATTCCTGATGGTAGAAAAGTGGCAGGTAATAAAAGGGTAGCCGCCCTAATATTTTATTATTAGGATGCAAGGTATTGGTGTTCTTCTACTGTGAATTTCAAGATACCGATGGTATAAAACCATGCTCAACTTGTTACCATTAAATGCCTCTTCATTTCCATTATTTTCCAAAAAATACACTTTAAAATATCCATGTCTGAGGACTCATACCGTCCTTAATATTAGTTTTAGGTACGAAGTGCCCGTATATTCTCTACTAGTTTTCTCATAAGGAACCACATCCGGAAGTTTGTCGGTCGAATTCAGCCCCATCCGTATGTGTGTATGTATATGTGTGTGTATATATATATATATATATATATATATATATATATATATATATATATATATATATATAGAGAGAGAGAGAGAGAGAGAGAGAGCTGTCCTTATACGTGTCTAGACGTAGCGCATGACACTGTTCTTTAGTATTAATTATTTATTTTCTCTAAGTCTGTTGGTTTTCGTTTCTTGTATAAAACAGCTTTATGCAAATTTTGGCTTTGACATGCCATTTTACTAAAACTACGAAAAGAGAATTTTCATTACTATTGAAATACATAAATTATTAAAACAATTAATATTTTACATGGAGGCACTTCCCCTTCCCACCTCCCCCCCCCCGGCCAATTTTAAAACTGTTCATGCGTGAAAGTCATATTTATATATTCGTTCAAAATAATGTTTTTTTTTGTAGACGTTACTAGTGACTAAGATTTCATCTCATGGTATATGTTTAACACGCATAGTATTCGCATAATGACACGTTTATGTAACATTTCGCATGGTTACAGCTGCGTCCACCCGACGAAAATCGAAATTAAGAAATTTACACTGAAATTAGATGTCGCGGGCAACTTGTTTAAAGTTATAAAACATTAAAAGTAGTGATTCTGTATTTTTAAACTTTCTGATAGTAAAGTAACCAAATGTTTGTTTGAATATGAACAACCGCAACGTAACTTAGCCGCGAAGGACATTTTTGTTTGAAATTTACAGTAACGGTAACAAAAATAGTTAATTTTAAATTATGGACAAGATAGTTGCGGTATTTTTAACAAAACGTTTGTGCCGAAAAATATATTATCTTTTCTACAGATAAAATAACATTATTAAATAATATTTTTAACGAAAAAAATGTGGCACAAAACATTAAGTTTGCCAAGTTTGCTTTACTGTAAATTAAGGTTTCTTTACCGCAAGCTAAGCTGAAAACTTACTTCACGGTGATTCATATTTACACAAAATTTGTTGTTGCCAAGAAAGTGTTTTGAGAATGTACTATTGAAATATTTTAATGTCAACACAAATTTTGATACATAACTATATTTCCTCACATTCAATTCTTAATGAACATTCCAAACATAAAAAAATTGTTTAGATCGGTATTACGGTCGCCTAGATTTGGCAATATGCCAAAATATTTAAATGACAGCAATTAAAAAAAAAAAAAGCATTGGACATAATTACATACAGGGTAGGTGACCTTACTTGACTAAGTTTATGCGATTCAAGAGTTTAAAAGTTAATTCTGAACATAGAATGTGGGTAGCACAGCCAGTAAAACGTATAACACGAAGACGCACTTAGTTTCTAAAGGTGCTGTTTATGGTCGACATTAACGAAGACAGGTACAGGTTTTCCTCGCACCAATAAATCTTTGCGATAAACTTCACTGTGTTGGAAGGTGTTTCTCTTACAGTGCAGACAGTGTCGCTTATTGGTTTAGCCTTACAAAACAAATACATGATTAAGAGACTCAATGCTATTTCCACACTGGAGATATGCGTCTGATAGCCAACTCTTTTATTTTCTTTTGTGAGATAAAGACACAGAGATTCCCGTTATGGTAATATGGCTGTTGCAAATATCAGTTTTCTAAGCCTAATTAAAATATTGCATGATGGACATTTCAGTCATGCTGCAACCACGTTCATTTGTCGTTTGATATGATGTTCAAGCGGTGTATTTAGCTTGCGTAGTGAGACTTTCGTATCATTACGTTTCGAGATCAAAATTCTTACGATACGATGCAGAAATTCCCGATCGACGAGTTCACACACACACACACACACGTGCATAATAAATACGTATGGGTTATTCAAAGTGAAATAAGATATTTAGAAGACTTGGAATTTTTCCCTTAAAGTCAATTGTAATGTTTCGGCTACTTATTAATAAGAAAATAGTAGCGTAATTAATAAAACCAATAAAACCATAGTCTATGTGTTTCAACACACGGAATATTATAACGTCTTAGGCTAGAAAATATTATATTTTTAATTTTCAATTTTGACAAGGGATGACGACGCCCGGTAATTTTACAAGCACTTTGAAAAAAAAAAAAATTTTTTTTTTGAGGACTTGTAATTTTTGTAACGACGAATTCCTACATTTTTTCACAAATATATCACAATTTGTACCTAATAGTTTCGTTAAAATATACTTAATTTTTTTTTCTTTATGAAAATAAGCCAAAATGAAGCAAAATAATTTTTTTGTGAATCAACGGTACATTATTTTGCAAAACGCGTACATATAGGCCTAATTGTGCATCATATGTCTACTCTTAGTTGTGAATTTATACTTACAAAGCTATAAGAGCTTTGATTTTTTTTGTTAAAATTGAAAAGATAAACTATCTAACCGCCCTTAAAAGTGATCTCATTACCTTTGACAGACTATGCATACGTTGATACATTTATAGATGCATATAGCCTATACGCATACGTACATATATGCATACATATATATGTACACTTTCAAACCTTTGAAAAACGTGTAATTTTTAAGTGTAAATTCTTATATTTTGCTTTGGGTCAGGCAGGGTCAGCATGGATGAGATTATTCCTGGTGAATGTGGGGTGGCACCTATAGGGTAAACCTACCCTACTTCGTGATACTAAGACTTCGAACTTCAGTAACAGAAACATGTTTAACATTTTATTTGTGATATTATATTTGATACAGTGGTCACTTATTGCCGAAACTGTGCATGCCTGCTCTCTGTTGGCGACCTAGTGAACTCGGTGTACAGAGCCTTCCCAATGTTGAGAAGCCCTCAACATGGTTTATCACGATATTATGTTATATCACGATGTATGGTCAGTTTACCCTACATGGGAAACACTTCCTTCGCTCAGCCAACCGCAATACTGGATGATACGAGATGGATCATGGTATGAAGCTGAATGGCTGTAGACACGGGAGTACCCTGAGAAAACTCGCCAGCCAGTGGCATCATCTGCCACATTTACCGCGTTCGAAAACTGGGACGAACCCACCAGAAATGGAACCTTGTTCGCTCACCATTTTATGACCACTACACTACAGCGAGCTGTTATTTGAATAATACGAAAAATTAAAATATATTTAAAAAGTAACAAAACACGTTTTTGCAGCAAAATGAACTAAAAAGTTGTAACTAATTTTAATTATTGAGATTTTGTCCAAAGTCAGTATAACTTAGTACTAATTTTTTTGAACAAACTTAAAATAATAATAAAATCATTGACAAAAAATTTTTTTTAACTGAAAACATAAGTGTGTGGCACTTGATATCACTTACCTTAAATTGTTTATCACTGGCTATTCGTAAAAGTAGAAACATTAAAAATAGTAAGCAGAATTAAATTGAATGATTCATTTCATTAACACATATAGGTGGTGCTAAGAAAAACATGTTCAAAAATTATAAATTCTTTAATGTAGAAACCCTTTAGAAATATAAGCTGTTCTCGTGACTTTGAAGTGTAATTGCTATTTCAACGACATCTGCATCTCACGAGCTAAATCTGGCGAATAAATTAATTATTTTACATTATTTAATTAAAAAACGGACCGACCGCTTAGCTGAGTGGTTAGAGTTCCTGGTCGGTGGACCAAGGGTTACAGGTTCGATTCCCGGCCAGGGAGATTTATCCTCGCCTAATAGCCCCAGGGGTTCCTCTGAAGTTGCCAACTTCCAGATAGTAAATTGAAATTCCTGCAAAGAAAAAAATTAAAAACCGACAGTTGTTGGGAGATAAAGAGAAATAATTTTTTATCAATGCTTTCAGAACCTTACGGGTGGGCAACACTCTCGACTCAGACATTGTTAGGGTTGCAGCAAATCAGGGGCACTGACAGGTTATATATAAGCTGCTCACAGTAAAGTGTAACTTTTTGGATTATCTCTTCTGAGACATTACAACAAATAAATATATTTTACTTTTGCCACATATGTTAGTTTCTGACAACGGTAAAATTCACACAATATATTTTCATGTCGCATGCTCTCACGCGGCGGAAGATTAAAGGTAGGCTGAAAGGACACAGTAAGTTGGACCATAAGGGCTGTTACTATTCGGATGAAGGGAAGGATTTCAAATCTGGATTCAATGTATATGTTAATTATTTAACAAGGAATCAATTTTAATTATAACCTTTATAAAGAAAATTTTTCTATGGCAAATTTCTGGAAGAACATTGTGGTCCAAATTTTCTTAATACCCGTGGGGAATTGTGGGATACATTTATTGGGGATTGAGTTTGATGAGAAACGAAATAACCTTCAACGCTGTGCCATATTTTGCAAAATACTTTGCAATTACACAAAATAAAATTCTTGGACATTCCTAAATGTACAAGAATTAATTTTTAATTTTTCCCGTAGTAATTTGTAACTATGCAAAAATTGTTTGAAAGTGTACAGACATATTTGTATATTTAGGAGCATTTTCTGTAACGTTTACAATATTTTTGTAAAGATACAAAGAATTTTCTTGTAAAACTACAAAAGGTTTTTTATTACTGTGTGGAGACCACGTGAAAAATTAGCTTTTTTTCTTTTGAACACAACTTTGAATTCAAACAACTGTGAACACCCGTCGCTTTTGCAAATTGGGTCTTGACTGTTTTGACACTTATTGGAAAGCGCTGAGACAATACCAAAAGTACAAACTAAACGCATGTACAATTATGGGGTATCACTACGGACCCCTGATTTTCGCGAAAATAATTTGGCTCAGTTTGTTTCAGAGCCTTATGTGCGCATCTGTAATTGTTTCACGGTTATTGGTATCGTGTCTATGCGAAGAGCCGTATCTAATTTGACTGAGCCAATTACAATAACATTCATGCAACGGCACACGTCTGTGATTTGCCGGTAGAATCCCAAGGCTCGTGAGGGTTACAATATCCAATCACTGACCTCGAAGCAGAACTGCAGATGTGCACGTAAGGCACCGAAACTAAGTGGGGCAAAATTATTTTCGCGAAAAACAGGCGTCACTACGTATCACAGTGTCAGCGAGCAGCCAGAGATAATCTGTTGTCTGCTTCACTGAACATATATTCTTGGAGAATAGCCTAAAAGTCAGTGAACCCTCGAATTTTTCCCGTCTCTAATGATTGTTAGAGAAGGTGATTTATCGCGGGAAAAGTTGACTGTCTGCTAGGCTTCAATGTAATGTATTAATTTCTGATGCTTTTATTTCGTTACTGGCGAGTCCCTATTTGACTGGGCCAATGATAACTCTGGTGCACTACATCTGGAAGTCTGTCATTCGTCTGTAAACAACTATACTGTGCCACATAACCGTTGGCCAACAATACATGCCGCAGGACGATACACTGATTTGCAGAATACGCTGACAGAAAACATTCTCGCGATAGATCACCTTCTCTAATGATTGCACATATACACTTTTACGTATAACATGCTGTATTTAAGAACTACGCAGAACAAATTTGTAAAAAAAAAAAAAAAAACTTAAAATTGTTTAATTGGGAAATTAATTAATTAATTCAAAGAACGAATTTCCAACTACTCTGAAGATACCGGGTGCTAGGTTTGCGTTACAGAGTATTTAAAAGAAGACTTTTATTCACGAAATTATCAAATGGCTTTTCGACAAGAAGACAAGAAAACAGGTAGTCTACTCTGTTATATCGGGATAGTGTTTTTTTTCTTCAAAACAGTGTTTCGGAGTTTTCCAACATTTACAACAAAATACTTTTCCAGACTTATAGATACAAACTAAACAGGTAATTCTTGAAAGTTTATCTATAATTATCTTGCAATGATTCTACGTAACAAATAAATGAAAGATTCCAGTATTATTTATGTCAAGCAGTTTACGAAGAATATGTCGTATGCTTTGTCGAAGAGGAATTTTTGATACTACAATTTGAACAAGTTGTATGGCTCAGAAACTAAAATTGTCTAACACTCCCCTTTAATGTCTTTGAATATTTCTTGCAATGGGATAGAATATTGCAATGGCGCATGTCCACAATAGGATAGTACGTTATCCTCCTTAATGGCGCGGTTCACCTAAGTTTTCAGTGTCTTTTTTTTTACTATTTTTATATTTGTACCAGAAATATTTTTCTTATTTTAGACATAAACTGTGATTAAATCTTTCTCTTAGGAAAATTACGTTTCTCTGATAGTTTTTGCATAAAGAGTCGTAAACGTCCAATTTTTCACTTTACCTTTTTATGTATGCCACTAAAACCAACTGACATACCAAACAGAAAAAATTCACAAGGTGTAACAATGTTGTAGGCTATGATTTAACATACATAAAAACAAAAAAAATAATAATATTTTTGTATTGAATAAAAAAAGTGGAAATTTAAAATGAAATTTTAAAAATTTCAACCGTAAAGTGCAAATTTTGACGTTTATGGCCCACTACGCAAAAACTATGAGAGATGCAGTAATTTATTAAGAGGAAGATTTAATCTCAATTTATGTCTGAAATCAGGAAAAAAAATATCTGGTACAAATATAAATTTAAAAAATACGTTGATAACTGAAGTGAACCGCGCCATTAAGTTGGAAGCATATTTGAAATGTGTAGGTGGAGAATGCGATTGGTGCCGCTAGAGGCTGTGGCAGCTCCTAACCTAGCGCGATTCCCGATCAGGTTATTTATAGGCTCAACAGAAGCAGTTCGCTTCTCGGACAGTAAATTACCTGCCTACGATGGCCAGACAAGCCGTGGCCAGTTTAAAGCCTCGCCCGTCGAATTTTTCTTCTTTTTTCCTCCCTCCTTTCAGGTTTGTTCTCGTCAGTGGCAATAATTCTCGTCTTCTGCCCCGCCGCACCGCTTCGGTATTTTACATCTTCTCCGTGTGTCCGGTGATTCAACTTCCGTCGTCAGGACGACACTAGGCCGGATGTCGTGCAGCGAGGAAATAGGCACAACATTGCAGCACTGAAAAATATAATGTGAAATTCCTTCATATGTAAGCGAATCTAATTCGTATTACACGCATTTGTAAAAAATTACTTCACGCATGTGTGTGTAGTAAATTTACGCACGTATTCAATTTAAATATTCTCACGCGACAGTGGAAAATAACTTTACAAACACATGGAAAATGCCTAGAGGTACGTCAATTTCGCGGATTCATCTGGCAGCAGCCTAGAATTGTCAGTCCTATACACCCACTGGCCACAATCGATTATCTATTGGCTTATAACCGTACAAGCAGGCAGCAAGCGATAGCACTTCGCATTATTTCCTTATTTACTACTGGCTTGTAGTAGTCAAACACGTTTCGTAACAGCCGCCAGCAAGTCACAGACATGACAATGAAGTATACATAATTGGCGTTCAACCTGACCTGGAATGTATCTGCGAAATTTATGTACGTACCTCTAAAAATGCCGTTACGAATATGAAAACGTTCTTTACGCAGTAAGTAAACTCCGCAGAAATAATTTAAAGAAATTTTAAATTGATTTGTACCAATTTTTCTGCTGTCGCCATTTTACAAGTTACATATAACCTAATTAATGCTTAAAAAAATCTACAGAAAGAGTTATAACTAGGGCCCGGTAGTTTTCGCGTAACGATTTTTGCATCACTTTGTTTCAGTGTCTTACGTGCGCACCTGCATCTCTGCTATGTGGTCAGTGATTGGATGCCGTAACACCCAGCGTGTGGAGGTTAAACCCGCAAATCACAGACGTGTTGTGTCGCAGTTGTCCATGCACTGATTGTCACAGTCAAACGAATAACGACTCTGCACAAAAACACCCTGTCAATAATCATGAAGTTGAGCTGCAGGTGTGAACGTAATGCATTGAAACGAAGTGGGGCAAAAATCTTTTAGCGAAAACTACCGGGTCTTAGCTATAACCTTACACTTTACTCGAGTAAAGCAGTGCGCTAAACACTACAGCACTGATTTTTAATAATGTTACTTCTCAAAAATCTGTTACTTTTGTGTGTTCTTGTCTTGGAGACTGATTTCGTTTCGAACTTTCCCTATAACAGAAAATTCTGCATTTTTTACGCAATAATTTTCCGTTGTATGAGATTTAACTGCCACGTTTGCGAATTTTGCTCTCCAGTGGAGTAATTTTACGTTAACTATTCAGATTGGCGTCAATTACGCTACACTTATTAGGCAAGATAACTATACATAGTAAATAACCTGGTGGTATGAGGTGTAACTATTGAGTGTTTTGGTACACGTCGTTCGGGATGAAGTGAGCAACAAAGATTTAACTTTTGGGTGGGGGGGGGGGAATCGCCAGCCGTTACTGCATATAATAAACCAACAACAATAGTTAACATACAACTTGTATGGCTGGTAGGAAATTGCTGAATTTAGTTCCATGTAGTTTCCTATTTAAATACAACAATATAGAAATAAAATCAACTGAAAATGACATAGCCTATTTGTATGTTTTATGTAATTAATAAACATTTTTCTTATCAAACTATATAGGTTCCTACTGACGTTAAATTTTATCTTACACGTGCAAACATCAAGTGACGTGTGCAGAGAGGTTAAACATTACGCGCGGAAAGATACGAATTGGCTGAAAATAGATCTTAAGCAGGAATTTTTTTTTACTGCTCACTTTATCCTGAATTGCCTTTAATCGTCTGTTATTTAATGAAGTCTTTTAACTGTTTCTACTATTTGTAGGTACAGTTTATTGCCATTTTGGTTTTGGTTTTGTCTGTTAGAGCAATAAGGACAACCGGACCTCCCCTCACCCGCCCCCGACAACCCAAACCCAGTGTGTTATCAGTAGCGGGAATTTCAAACCAATTAAATGAAGTGTGCTATTGGTTTGTTGTGACCACAGCATCATGATTTCTTCAAGTCTTCATAAACTGGCCGACACTTGTTTACAGCGTAATTTTTATGCAGGAAAGCCGTAGTAGAAACGCTAAGCTCAACTCCCAACCAGCAGAAGAGCTAATACTTTACGAAAGTGAATTTTTAGTTTAGCATGTAAGCGATACTGCAGCATGGAAACCTACCCTTTCGGCGAATAATTCGATAACGGGAACTTGAAACTTAATAGAGTTCGTATTTGGTTGTTTCTTAGGAAAAATTACCGAGTCGAATCCACAGCGCAAAAATTGTTTATTTTTATTACTTTAGAACACGACCGTAGAAGAACACGTCTGGACTCGCCTGGAAACTTGATACCCTTGTTGTTTGGCTGCAGTTCACCAAGTTACCGATAATGCTACACATCTTTGGCGCTGCAGTCAGGGAGGTCGGACTCAAGCTCCGCCCACTTCCCTCCCACTAAGATAAACAATTTATCAAAACGTTTTTTTTATCAATTTATGAAATACTTCCTTTGCTCACAATCCTAAAGCATGGTTTCAGCAATCTTTATTTACTTTATAATGTTGACAATAGAAAAAAGTGCGCGGAGTTTGACCCCGACCGCCCTGACTGCAGCGCCAATAAAACATAATACTCTCGGTGACTTGGTGAACTGCAGCCAAACAACAAGGGGGTCAAGCAAGATGCAATGGTTGATAGGCGAGTGTCCAGACCTGTTCTTCTACGACCGTGCTTCAGAATAATCAAAAGAATATGTAGGATTCGACATTTCTTCCTCGCAAGAACATATTCTGTGTTCATTCCATAGGAGAATATTAGTGTCTAATGGACGACTTGAAAAGAGGCGGAGCTTCATTCAGGTGTGGGATACAATTCCTATCTCCATGGATACCGCAGCCGAACATAACCTTCATACAGGTGTTTGGCGTCAAATGTCCCGGATGAGATGTACGTCAAGAAAATTGATTATTTGTTTGGAATTTGCCGTTTTTTCAGTTAAACATTAATCTTATGTATTTGCGTATCTTAACCATGAAGTAGAAACTACTATGTTTTACCCATGCGTGCAAATCTATGAATGCGCAACATTTTTGCTTTCTGCAACTACCAAATAACAAATCAGCATGTTTGTAAACAAGCTTTGTTTCCCACAGTATTTCCCCTGCGGTGACGTCAGGGGGCGTGTACTTCAAGTCGTCCATTCCATAAATATGAAATACTCGTAGCAACAACCATGCTAATGATACGACTCGCGCCTCAACACCGTAAAAAATGGCTCCAGTTTATCCGTATTGGTCTCCTACGATGTTAGTTTGACTCCCTTCTTTACTTATTACGTTAACATTGTTTCCAATGGTACAATAGGGTGAGTGAGAGAGTTTGGTCAGCGCTCAACATCGAGACCTTAAGCGCTGGTGAAGGGAGACACGAGGTGAGTATGTAGCAGCGCCGGAATGAAGGGTCGTGACAAACGGGAGAACCCCTAGAAAACTCGCTGGCCAGCGGAACCATCCGGCACGATTTCCACATGCTAAAATCCGGGGACCGAACTCGGATTGTCTTTGTGGGAGGCGAATGGTCTGACCAACGGCAGTACGTGTAAGTAATTAAAGGTGATTGATCCCTGTCAGATAGGTTTTACGGCTTTTCTTATAAATCAGGGAATAGACACATTGTTTTACTTTTTTCACGCTGACAAGGCATAGTTCATTGTTTCATTCACTTTTTGGAATCCATATGGCATTGTTTCTGTTAATGTTGCGGCCTCTGTAGTCGCTTCCGCAAATAAAGCAATTTTTCCTTTTCGGTGTTTCCCGTTGCAAAATAATGAATATATTATGGTTCCAGCAGTTACAGAAAATCGATTAAGTTTGTGTCTATGCCTTGTCGCGACAACATTTTTGATACATCGACTGGAACAGAAGTTATCGAGAATAAACAGATATATCCAAGGTGGTAGGGATCGATTCCTACTTACGTAATATAAAAACAGAGCTAGTGCAAGGTGGCGGTGACTGTTAGTTCAGTAACTGAACTAGTCTGTGTACCAACTTGACAGCGTTGTGATCTTTATGTGTTCAATATGGATGTATGAGAAACTGAAGTGTTTTGTTAGAAATACGCCATGCATAGCGAATGCTGCCGAGTGCTAAGTCGCAGAAAACACACAGTTACATAAAAAAAAAAAACCGATTGTAGGCAACAGAAATTTCTAGCTTACTTGGTTTGTTCCTTAGTTTGTTGTTGTTGTTGCTCATACTTAGTCTTTCAGTGTAATTGTAGGTTTTCTACAACTTAGCAACATTCAATGGATTATATCCAAGACCTCTCACAGAAGGGATTGAACGCTCAGAGCGAAATGCGTTGAACTAGTGTACGAGAATTCCGCCAATAGATATTACCGAGCGGCGTATAGACCTTCAGCCGACACAAGTTTGTCTGAAAAAATAAACAACGTACGTGAGTGATGTTTGTTTAAGGGCGCGGTCTATCGCAATTTTCATCATCATTTTTAATTTTTTTTATTTGTACCAGACTTTTTTTCTTCTTATTTTAGAGACAAAATGTGACTAAATTTGTCTCTAATGAAATTTTTTAATCTCTCATAGTTTTCGCGTAAGCAGGATTGCACAGACTCTGTTTTTCCAGGAAGTCAGGGTAGCTTAAAGGCCAACACAATAGAGCTGTCACGCATTCCTCTCAGAAGCGCAATGTCTAAATCAGGCGAACTTATACCGTATAGAGTTTGTCACGGGCGACACAGTGGCGTTTTTCCCGTTACCCTGCGTCTCCAGCCACCGGGGCGTGGTGCGCTTCCAATACGCACGCACACGCCTGCTAACGGGACAGCCTCACTCCACCAGCCTTGGCTGCAGATCGCTCGCAATCAATCAGACGAGCCGTGACTGTGACGTTATCCTTCATCACTCTCCACTAGCTTGTCCCCCCCACCCCCCAACTCCGCCATTTTTTCTTTTTTCTGTACCGTGCACGCGTGGTTCTGCATTTGCTAGCGCCTCGACGTTACCTAGGTGCGTCCTGTCCGGCTTTAGAGAGAGTGTTAGACAATTTTATTGTATTTTCAGTTTTTGAGCCATAACAATTATTCAAGTTGCAATTTTCTCTTCGACAAAGCATACGATATATGCTTGGTAATCTGCTTGACATAAATAATAATGGGAATGATTCATTAGTTTATCACGCGGAATCATTGCAAGAGAATTCTTGAAATTTAACCAATAATTATCTAGCTATGAGTCTGCATTACGAATTAATGAAATATTTCATTCTTAGTTACATCAAGCAGTTTACCAAGAATATTTCTTGTTCGTTGCCGAAGAGAAAATTTTGATAATACAATTTGAATAAATATGGCTCAAAACTGACCTAACACTCCCTCTTACGAGCCATGTACAGCAGGCGCATGAACATAGTTGCAGCGTATTAGATTAAATATATTTTAAGAAATACTAGTAATATAATGTTAGATATGAGAAAACCGATTAAAAGTAAAAAGTGTTTTGGTATTTCCTGTCCTTTTTATTCTCTTCTACACACACATATACTCCCCTCCAGCCAATGTCTACCTTGGTTTCCAGTCCTCAGTGTGTCTTCTCAGACGAGGAAACGCCCAAACTTCGTCGCCCGATTGCTCAGGTCTCGCTTGTGAGGGACGCTCCGGCAGTGTGTTAGACAATTTTATCGTATTTTCAGCTTTTGCGCCATAATATTTTGTTCAAATTGTAGGCCTATTATCAAAATGTTCTCTTCGACAAAGCATAGGTCATATTATTGGTAAACTGCTTGACAAATAATAATGGTATCTTTCATTAATTTGTCATGCGGAATCATCGCACGAGAAGTCTTGAAAGTAAACCTATAATTCTCTTGCAATGATCCTGCATGACAAATTAACGAACGATTCCATTATTATTTACGTCAAGCAGTTCACCAAGAATACATCGTATGCTTTGACGCAAACAAAAATTTTATACCATCTGAAAAAAAAACTGTTATGGATCAAGAAGGGAAAATACAAAAATAAGTCTAACGACTCACAGGACGCACCGAGGTAACGTAGAGACGGTAGCATATACAGAAGAACGCATGCCCGAAACGGAAAAAATAAAAATTACGAAGTTGGGTTGGGGAAGACAAGCAAGTGGAAAGTGCTGAAAATGAAAAATACAGAAGCATAGTTTTAAATGTTTTTTTTCTCGTAAATATGTATATCTAACATACGTTTAGTAGCGTTTATTAAAATATTTTTCTACTAACACACTGCAACGATGTTCATGCGCCAATTTTATAGGGATATTAAAGACATATTATCACTGATAATGAAGCAAAACTTCAGATGTGGACATAAGTCAATAAAACAGGTGGTGGAGAATCCTTTTCGCTAAAAATCATTGGCTGTACCGATACTACTAAATAAAGTTAAAAGAAATATTTGTTTTATGCAAGTTCTGTGGTAAAAACGTACTACCGGGAATCTTGTGCTTTAGTTCAGCGCTTGGCTCGTAATGACGTTGCGGCATTTAACGAAAGCATCAAAGTCACCCTTATAGCTCTGAGTCTCAAAGTACGCTGCGCCCGTGTACAATGTAGGTAGTTCGGGATAAAGAGAGTACTTGAAACCGTAGCTATGTTTTCTCCCCTTTAAGATAATTTATATTTTCCTGCCGCTTTTGAGGTTAATTCAACTATAGATTAAGAAGCTCAATGTCATTAGTTTGGCAAGGGACAATTTCTGTCGATTGTTGCATTGGCATCGGGAAGAGGTGCGAACTTACCAATCACAGAGCTTTTCGTTGCTATAAAGTTACATTAAGTCGATTAAATATTTCTGTGGCACATGAGCCATGCTTAGGGACACTGGAAAATCGCGGGAATAGTTGACTGTTTGCTAGGCTCCAACATGCTGTATATAAAACTGAATGTTTCGTATCAACATTGGCTTTGGTTTACTTGAAGCATTGTTTCTCTCTTCAACAAATCAAGTTAGAACTGCACAGCTTGAACACACAGCGTGTGTGATTTGTCCCAAAACTGTTCACACGTGTCACGGTTAATATACTACAGTTTATTGGAGACTATCTTAAACATTTTCGCGATTTTCCAATGTCTCTAGCCATGCTGTAGCGTGGTTCGGAAAGTATTTTTTCTTGTGTATCTATTAAAATATTTTCCAATTCATTTATCTACTAAAAGAAGACATACATGAAACTTCGTTCCTATATGATTTTAAAAATACCGTACGCTATTTAACACCATTATTTCCAAGCTCATCAAAAGTACTAAAAATGACGCACTTTCCACAAAAAAAAATAGCATGGTCGTCGCTTGAAGTCCCATTGAAAAACGCGTTCTACGGAAACGCTGTACGCTAGTTCGCGCCTAGAGGCGATGAGGTGTTTGACGGACGTGTTATGTTCGACTTATCGTCGTCCTTGTTTTCGTGCCTCAAACAAAAGTAAAAGTGTCTACTAACACATAAAAGCCAAAACTTTTTTGGTTTTTTAGTTAAAACTTAAATTAAACTATTTCGCTCTTCTCCAAGCGTAGTTGAGGTCTCGTTCTTTAGTTTAGCAGTGGTTTCATATATATATATATATATATATATATATATATATATATATATATATATATATATATATATATATAACGCAAATTAATACATATGTCAAAAATTCTTTCTGGCAATTTAATACTCATATATCATCGTTTGTATCTGCATTGTTGAATTAAAATGGGAAAACACACAGGACTATATTGCGTAATCTCACTGCCAACCATACAAGTAGTAAGGCAACAATGGTTAATGTCGAGTTATATGCAGTAACGGCTAGTGATATTTTTCAAAGGTTAACTTTTTAGTGCTCGCTTTATCCCGAATGATCTATTATGACCTCACTGTCGACGAGACGTAAAGCCCGCTTACCTGACATCGAAAGTTAACGTGTGAAGTTATAGTAAATAATATTTCTAAATTATTATTCTAGACAAGATGGTCTTCAAAAGTGATCACTCTATCGTGAACGACCTATTAGGTAGGGCCCGGAAAAATTCGCGGCTTCAATGACTTACTTGTTAGAATGAAGCCCCGACCATTTGTCCACTAGCTGCTACTCAGTGGAACAACGCAGAATGAACGAATAGACGGGACTTGAATGTGCATAGGACAATGGATTCTAGCATGCAGGTAATTGAATCCGTTGTTCTCCGTAGAGATGATGGAATATCGCGAAAATCTTTTGAGCCAACATACCCTTGAAAACACAGTGGTATCTTGTGGTACGGTTGGGTGCTATACGTCCAACCCAACGTATATGTCTGCAGACCAATAATACGTGTCAAATTTTACAATAGCGAGTTTCTTATTTGCTTAGTCAAATAGCGCAACAACTCTACGTACAAGCGAAAGCCTGTCATCTTTCCATAAGCTGAACGTTGAAACCCTGCAAACAGTCAAGTTTTCCCGCGATAAACCGTCATTAGAGACACCGATAAATTGCGGGAGAAGTTGATTGTTTGCTAGCCTCCGACATGCTATGTATAACACTGAAGGTTTTGCATCTATATTGGCTATCGTTAGAGACGGTGAAATTTCGCGAATTCAATGACTTATATGTTAGAATCAAATATCCTATGCATAGTCAAGCCCTGTCTATTCGGTCATTGTATGCTGTTCCTCTGAGTAGCAGCTGGTGGACAAATGGTCGGGATTTGAGTATGCATAGGATATTTCATTCTAACATGCAGGTCATTGAATTCTCGAAATTTAACCATCTCCAACTATCGTTAGAGGTACGTAAATTTCGCAGATACATTCCACGTCAGGTTGAACGCCAATTATGTATGACTTGCTGGCGGCTGTTACGAAACGCGTTTGACTACTGCAAGCCAGTAGTAAATAAGGAAATAATGCGAATTGCTATCGCTTGCTACCTGCTTGTACGGTTATAAGCCAATAGATAATTGATTGTGGCCAGTACGTGTATAGTACTGACAAGTCTAGGCTGCTGCCAGACGAATCTGCGAAATTGACGTACCTCTAGCTATCGTTTATATGAAGCACCTTGTCCGTCTTCAACAGACCCAATGGACGACTTGAAGTACACGCCCCCTGACGTCACCGCAGGGGAAAAGTACTGTGGGAAACAAAGCTTGTTTACAAACATGCTGATTTGTTAGTTGGTAATTGCAGAAAGCAAAAATTTTGCGCATTCATAGATTTGCACGCAAGGGTAAAAAATATTAGTTTCAATTTCATGATTAATATACGCAAATACATAAGACCAGTGCTACCTCCCCCCCCCAAAAAAAAAAAAAACGACAAATTCCAAACAAATAATCAATTTTCTTGACGTACATCTCCGCCGGGACATGTGAAGCCAAACAGCTAAATGAAGGTTATGTTCGACTGCGGTATCCATGGAGATAGGAATTGTATCCCACACCTCACTGAAGCTCCACCTCTTTTCAAGTCGTCCATTAGAACTGTACATTTTTAACACAGAACGTGTGTGATTTGCCAGAAAACGTTTCACACGTGTCACGATTGAGATACTGCAGTTTATTGGAGAATATGTTAAATATTTTTGTGATTTTACAGTGTCTCTAACCGTCATCTCTACCTGTAGGTTAGGGTCTTCGTGTACGACGGGCAACATACAGTTGTGGGGAGGCTCGCAAGATAGCACAGCAGGCGGCGTGCAGCTGCGAGCCACTTGTTGCTGCATCCATGGACGGCCATCTGTCCGTCAAGGCCGGCGCTCAAAGACATTCCTGCCCCCTCCGCCCCCGCGCCCGCGGCAGGCAGTCGTGCCGGCGCCAAGTGGCGGCCGCCTCCGCACAATTTACTGCGGCCCCTGTGATCCACCGCCGCTATCATACCCACGGGATCACCGCAGCTAATGGCTGGTGTGAAGAGACTCACTGCCGCTGCTAGCCTCTTCTTCTGCGCTAACAAGACGCTCGTTTCGCGCCTCCCTTCCTTTCCTACGTCACACATCACTCTTGCCAACACACACGGTCTACTGCAATTTTCATAGTCATATTTTTATTTTTGTAATTTACCACATACTTTTCTTATTATTATTTGACATGAAGTGAGACCTCAATTTTGCTCTTATGAAATTTTTTACTTCTCTCTTACAGTTTATGTTTAATAACTCGTTTTACGGTTTTATGTACGACAGTAAAATCAACTGACATACCAAATTGAAAAAAAAAATTATGGTACATAACGATACTGCAGTCTACAAGACCTCCTATATAAAAACAAAATATATATATATTCTCGTATAAAAAAATTACTGAAATTTTAAATTTGAATTTAAAAAAATTGAATAATAAAAAAAAATACAATAGATTTTTAAATTATTTCTATGTAGGGAACCTTGTAGCCTGCAGCATCGCTATTCAAAGTACATTTTTTTTTTTTCAATTTTGTATGTGTTAGTTTTACTCTCGTACATAAAACCGTAACATGCAAATTTTGACGTTTTGACGTGATACATTTAATACGAGAAAAATTTTGTCACCTTTAATCCTAAAATAAGAAGAAAATATTTGTTACAAATATAAAAATCGTTAAAATTGCTGTAGACCGCGCCCTTAAGGGTGCCGCCTGGTGAAGTGTATGTTTGTGTATGTGAGGCGATAATCGATGAGGCGCTACGAGCGACGCCAGTCGGCACATGTATTGTGATATCGCCTCTACGTCCAAAGTCGTAAACGCGCGCACAGTGTTCCCGCCGTAACGTTTTTACCGTGGGACTTTAAGCGGTGACCCTGTCATTGTATTGAACTCGCTACTGTAGCAAAGTCCAATGCACTTGTAGACCTCGATTTCGAACAAATCCGTTACACATATCTTGAGAAATAGTTGCGTGAAAAATCCGTTTTTGGCCAAGTTTAAGGGTTTTATGCTTCCAACGTGCGTGGTGTCTTGAAAGTCACATTCACGAGTAGTCTTAAGTGTGTTTGTTTTATTTTCGTTGACAAGCACTGTGAACACATGTTTACGGGTATCTCACAAAAAAGTTTAACACCGAACACGCTGCGCTGCACGCAGTTTGAGCACCATCTAGGCGGCCGCCTTAACTTCTCCACTCCTTATTTGTTCCGTATTTGAATTAAGAGACCGTTCCAGTTCAGGCGCACCTATGCAACCTTCACTACCATAATTTGAACTAAGAATATTTTCACTACGTTACAGCAATACAATTACTACACATTGGCATTTTATTAAAAAATACAGCCGTTGTTATTCGAGCTGAGTTCTGTAAAATAAAGCATAACAAACAATTACACTGTGAACGTGATAGAAAACACAATTCGTGAAATTTGTAGTCAACCATTCCTTACACTTGGCTTCGGAGAACGCAACCAAATAAGAACGACTGTGTCTTTAAATAAAATACAAATTAACTTACATTAATATGATAGTAAGATTAGACATGGTTTAATATGAGGTTTAATGCGGGTTGCATACATACGCCTGAAACACTGGAACTGCTTCGTAAGGTTGTTCACGGCCCGAAAATGTGTAATATTATATTTGTACGACGTAGTGTTAGTTTTATAGACTTCACTTGTGGCTATATTATCCTTCCTGGCCGTGGTAGATGTGCGGATATGATGTTTAAATGGGGAAAGCTGCCCTATCCAACATGTGACTGCGATGCTGAAAGACAAACCGTCAGACACATCAGGGAGGCCCGCTAAGATCCTACACTCGACATTTTGATAACATTCTAAAGGCAACCGACGACGCAGTGAAACATATATTCATATTGGGTGTTTGTTTGTGGCTCTTTACGTAGCAGTTATACGTCTTATATAGTATATTATGTTTAACATTTTATGTTGTGTTTTGCTTTACTTACATTTCGTTTGCACTCATTTTAATTGCGCTTTGGTGAAGACATACGCTAAATAAATTAAATTTTGTTCATTTAATTGATTGATATTAGAACCCACGATGTTTGGTGAAAATAAATCTGCAACAGTTTGTTTCAATGCCTTATGTGCACTTGAAGCTGTGCTTCGTGGTTAATGGCAGAATGTATTACTGCACAGACGTGGCTCATTTGACTGTGCCAACAGGAACAAGGTTACTGCGACACCACACGTCTGTGATTTGCGGGTAGAACCCTAGACGCTGAGAGTTGGAAACAGCCAATCACTGACCACGAAGCAGAACTGCATATGTGCACATGAGGCTTTGAAACAAACAGTTGTATAATTCTTAACACAAAAACTCGTGGGCTGTAGTTGATACCGTAAATATTCAGGCAGAAAGTTAAGAGTGCCTCGAGCGACGCGAGGCACGGTAGCGTAACCAGAACTGGTCAGGACTGACTGTGGTTGACGGGAGAGAAAGGCGCGCGCTGGTAGCACCACACAGCGGGCACGCGAAGGTCACAGGTCAGGCTGGGCACGGTGCTAATGAAGCCTAATGAGCAGGAGGAGGGCTGGGACCACACCCCACGTGCGCGCGCCAGAGCCGACACATTGTTTACACGCCTCGCGCACCTCTACCCCCCCCCCCTCCTCAGGCTCCTCCCTCTCTCATCCACTCCTTTACTCTCTCACTCACACACGTCAGGTGTCTATGCAATTGACGTTCCTAGCGAAGGCGAAGCGTGGACGGGAGAGCAGAGTCTTCACAGATGTATTGATGGCCCAGTTCAAAAGGGAAACAGCTCAAAAAAATAAAATTTTAGATTTTGGCTCACCAACACGTAGACAGAAGTGCTCTCTACCCAGTCGAAAAGAAAACCAATAATTAAAATTAACTTGTTTTAATAGCATGACACTTCATTATGATTGCCAGTAAAGAGCTAGAAATTGTATTTATTTTAATTTAAAGTGTAATGCTTTCAGCAAAGGCAGACTATAAACATTTTAAATACCTTAAACAGTAGCCTCTGTGCTTTTGCTTTAAATTAACACCAACCAAATATGTTAATTGATTGATTTTTAGGCGAAACGAACGTCTTTCTACATGCATTTTACTCAAAACTGGGAATTTTGAGTTGTTTCCCTTTTGAACTGAACCATCGATAGTACTTACCTTACTATTTACTGTTCTGACCATCATATTATGGGCGCAGGTTCAAATCCCGAGCATTCCAAAAATGAATTCATATTTTTTCTCAACTTAACGTACATAGAATAATACCTGAACGTGGGGCGGAAGAGGGGACTACCTCCGTAATGTCTTTGAATGTTTCTTGCAATGCTTTTTCTTTTATGCACAGGCTAGAATTCCACCAAATGTAAGTTCGTGTCACTTTCACAATTGGTCCTTGACTTACATGACCCCTGTTGGAAATCGCTGATCCAATAATAACAATGTTACTAAATGCAGGCCCATGCAACTGTATCAAGAGCAGCTAATAAACAGCAGTTCTTTGCTTGAGTGCACATATGTTCTTGGAGGCTAGCCTAAAGGTCATTGAACCCGCAAATTTTTCTGGTCTCTGAATATGAGACTTGGCAAAAAGCAAAACGAAAAATGAGAAAACAAGCTCAGTTAGGCTGTAGTCAACACATCAATAAACCAAAACAACAGAACTTAAAAGATCCCGTAAGGAATTAATAAACAAAAAATAAAGAAACATAAAATGAAAGTCGAAAGACAAACCAAATAATTTGTAAAAACTCAATGACACCACAATTAAGACAGCGCGGACAATACTGCGACAAAGACAATATTGGACGCAAGACAGGATAACAACGACGATGCCACAGACAATTAACTAGACGACACAACGATTAAGACACAAAAGAACACAGTATATTTCTTAATACCTAATTTTCACGACGAGCAGACTTCTGCTCCCGTCCTAAGGTGAAATAAAAGTTTGTTGTTTGTTTAGTCTCATTTATGGGAAGACATAACATTGCAATGGCGTATGTCCACAATAGTACAGA
>PNEQ01098015.1:31617-65233 GCA_003012365.1 Medauroidea extradentata
CGAACTCAGTCACACACGCCAGCAAAATGGCTTCCCTGGCCAGCAACATGGCGGAAACACCTACTGCCAATCAGCGTGAGGCAGCTGCTCTGCTAGTCGGCAGCCAGGCCAATAGAAAACCTGTAGTAACATGCAGGAGCCAAACAGACACGGGGCTGGAGTCTACAGCCTCGGGCAGCCAATAAGCGGCCAAGTTCGCCTATATCAAACGAGCCGCCACGTCATTTCACGTCTGTATTACTATTTAGTCTGTGACAGAACGTGAATTTCTCCGTGTTGTGTTGCTACATTGTGCGCGTAAAATGTCATAGTACAACATTTTGCCACTAACATTTTCGTCTCGAATCTAGACCAGGATTCCTGTGATATGTGAGTGCGGTGGCCGAATGGTCAGACCTCTCGTTTCTCGCCAAGGCGATCCGGATTCGATTCCCTCCGCGGTCGGTCCCCGGATTTTCGCATATGAGAATCGTGTCAGACGATGCCGTTGGCCGGCGGGTTTTCTCGGTGATCTCCCGTTTCCCCCGCCCATTCATTCCGGTGCCGTTCCATATTAAGGGGGATTGATCCTTCTCGGATAGGATTTACGGCTTTTCTTAAAAATCAGTGAATAGAGATATTGTTTTAATTTTTTTCACGTCGACAAGGAATAGTTTAATGTTTCATTCACTTTTTGGAATTCATACGACATTGTTTCTGTTACTTTTATGACCTAAGTAGTAGCTCCCGTAAATAAGGAATTTTTTCCTTGTCAGCTGTTTCGCATTCCAAAATAATGAATATATCATGGTTCCGACAATTTCAGAAAATCGATTAAGATTGTATATGTGCCCAGTCATGACAAAAATTTTGATATATCGACTGTAACAGAAGTTATCGAGAAAAAACTGATAAATTCAAGGTGGAAGGGATCAATACCACTTAACTCATGTCACCCTTCACCAGCGCTGAAGACCTCGATGATAAGCTCTGACCAATATCTCTCACTCACTCACTCACTCCTGTGATATTTTACTATGCGGCAGTTTCTCAACATCCTGTATATTATGTTTCATAAAAAAGGGTTAATGCCAATCATTATGAGCAGAAAAACATGAAACAAACGGAGTCGTGTTACAACTGGCGTCACGGCCCAGTTTTGTACGTATTCATCTTCACAAAATCCGAACCCTATCAGACTGACCCGAAAACATTCTAAATTGCTATTCATAATGACTCTGATTTCTAAATAAAATAATTTTGCAACAACTTGTTTCGATGCCCTTACGCGAACATCTGAAGCTGTGCTTCATTGTTATTAGCAGCGTGTCTTAGTTCAGACATGTCTCTCATTCGACTGTGCGGTTAGGAATAAGGGTATGATCTTTGTCCAAGAAACTGAATCTAGTCAGGATTAAGGGTGTACAACAAAACACGTCAGTGATTTGCATATAGGACGCCAAGACGCTGGGGCATGAAAACATCCAATAGCTGATCATTAAACAGAACTCCAGATGTGCCCATATGGCACTGGAACAAGCTGGTACAAAATTATTTTCACAAAAAAAAAAACTCAGGGTCGATATTATAAACCTCTTTCGAATGACAACCAACTGCTATCCTTATAGAGAAAGCATTGGTGAGCAGTTGGTTGTCATTCGAAAGAGGTCTATAGATACGGCCATCAGTGTTTTCATGCGCATAGTAACATAACTTTTCTCCCTACTGTACTTAGTATACAATTTGGTATTTACAAAAGTGAAGTGTGTAATAGTACAACTATACACACGCATTTAACACTTGCGCTGGAGATATTAAGTTAGGACACCTGTAGGCTCCAGCCCTGGTCTCAGTAGTTAAGTGCCCAAGTGTTCAGAGCAATTAGGGCTGATGGCGGCCCTGGAACCTGGTAATGATGCCAGGTGAAGTTCCAGACCCTCTTACAACTGGTACCTAGATCCTCCCATTGAAACTAGCTGTCTAGGTTCCCCCCGGCGACAACCCTGTATATGTACCAGCAGACGCATCGGTTTCTTATTCAAATTACGCTTTATTACTGTTTCACATTCGTGTTACTCATTCCGTGTATAAAAAAGATTGGGGAGTTTTTAGAGTTTTGACCAACGAGCTCTATAGTTATTATAGAGGGGCGGAAACGCTTCCAAAGTGAAGCCAAATTGAACGGCGGTTTTGACCCCAGAAAACATGGCGAACAGCAGTGTGGCCAACATTATGTTAAAAATCCGTCATTATGTTCGCATAAAATCCGTTACTTTATAGCGCCACTATATTCCCGCTAAACACAGGAAAAATACCAATAATTATTGTAATATATAATACTGTAATAATGTTTAAATTAGCATAATTGCTCTCGTATCTCGACCGGAAATAAGAGTCCGCCATTTTATCTAGAGTCAAAATACCACGTTCAATTGGGCTTCACCTCAGAGCCTTAAAGATTGCTGTTTCCGCCCCTCTACGTTTACTATATAGCTCGTTGGTTTTGACGGTTCTAGAAAAGTAGAGCATTCGTTATGTATATCATCGCCATAACTTTTCTGCCAGTATGACGGTTGTACATTGTTTAAAGATTATTCACCAACATATTAATAATTTCAGTGGGACTTAAACACGCCCATTTTCGTAATTTTCGTCTGTGTGAATCTATGTACCAAATATAAGTGGGTGACTTCTAAATGAGTATACACGAGGGAAAATTTTTTTTACGGTTATTTCTCAGCAGAAAACACCCACGTCGTTTGAGCTGTTTTAGAACAAACCTAATCTCCAAATATCGGCACACTGTTTGATGGCTTAACAAGCATCCATCTTAAGATGGTGCGGTTCACCAACAAACACTGTGAACGTTTATCGAATTTTGTAAAAATTTGAAAGTCAACTGAGGAATAT
This sequence comes from Medauroidea extradentata, assembly GCA_003012365.1. Lineage (NCBI taxonomy): Eukaryota > Metazoa > Arthropoda > Insecta > Phasmatodea > Phasmatidae > Medauroidea > Medauroidea extradentata. The sequence continues at coordinate 34,507 of PNEQ01098015.1, forward strand.
AAAAAAAAAGAACTACCTGAAAATACAGTTACCATAATCTTTATTAGAAAATATTTTGGCAGCCAGACGCATTAATTTACCGTAACTGTTTATGCCGACATCAAACTTAAAACATACTAGCTTTGTAAATAGTTTGCCAGGAACACATCATAATAGCACCATGTCACTTCACAAAGTTGGCAGTAATTATCTAGCAACATCTACCCCGGCAGTCAAACGGCGTGTACTTCTGCAGTCGAAGCCTGTCATTAGACAACAGTACGGTATTGACTTGAACAGTCTTACTAACAGGGGTGGCTATGCCGTATACTGCCCAGGCAAACAATTGAAGTCAGTGTATATGTACCCTTGTTGCTTGAACGTTTATACACGTGGTCGCTGTAGCCCATAAACATTGTTTCTGCCAAAAGAGCCAATGTATTTTACTCATAGTTTGAAGAGCAATATAGTAAAACTGATTTATATAATACCAGATATGCCGTGTTTATCTCAGTCTACATTGATTGGAAAACAAACATTTGAAATGAAATAAAAATTCAACAATATGATTGCGTTTTGAAACACATTTCTGTGAGTACCGACATCGCCAACTGTTTGTGCATGGAAACCACTGTTGAACTAACTTAATACATTTATACAAGTTTCTGCTATTTCTTTAACATCTTGGGTGCAAATGTGTTTATTGTATTGCTATTATCAAGCAGTTGCACATTTTCAGTGACGTACAGTACATATGCGTAAATAAAACTTTTGTGAAAGTGATTTTCCCCCCACAAAGCTGTACTTGCATTGAAGTGAAATGTGTTTGTAAATGTGACGACAATAATCACCTTTGGTGTGTACAAATTTCGTTCCACATGAACCATTTTTTTTTCCACCATCAGTAAATGCTTAGCTCAGGGTAGAGAACAGCCAAATTTTCTTTAAAAAATTCATAAGTTTTAGACGGTTGCGAATCGAATCATACAAGTTTGGATTATTTGGTAGGTTTTGGGCCCCTCTGTCACCCACCTCTTTATTGACGTCTACTCCCGGAACACTCTGTATACAGCTCGACAACAAGTAATTGCCCCTTGACAAGTCAGCAACGCTTACCACATGTGTTGTGATCGGGTGTAGGATAGCAGGGGCACGAGCACATGGCGATTGTTTTCTTTGTTCTTGTTAACGTTCTGATTCGTAATACATGATCTGGAACCCTTTTACGCTACTATATCATGGGCTTGAATGTCATACAAAGGATCTACTTGTTTTTATTGTAAAAATATTTGTTAACAACGACTGTTCTTTTTTCCGTGGTTTGGGGATATTTGTTTAACCATAGTACACATCCTAAAGATAATTGATTTTAAATATTCTCATAATATATACAATAAAATGTAAGGATTATGCAAACGGAGTTTGTGTGAACGTACTGTACTATTGTGTACATACGCTATTGCAATATTGTGTCGACCCAGAAAACTTAGATGAGACTATAAAAACTAAAAACGAAAAAATGAGAAGAAAGACTAGTTTCGCTGTAGTCAACACATCTATAAACCAAAACAAATAAAGGAAAATAATATAAACATCCAAAAATAAAATTCGAAATACAAAACAAAATAATCTGTAGAACTCTGAACACCACAATTAAGACGTCACAGACAATACTGAGACGTAGACAATAACGGAAAAACTAGTTTTTTTCCTTAGTCTCATATTCTAAGATTTCTGGGACGACATAATATTACAATGGCGTATGTCCAGATTTGTACAGTACGTTATTATGCACCATTGCAAGAAACATTCAAAGACACTAGGAGGTTGTGTGATGTGAATTGTGAAGCATCAATAAGTATAAGCAATTATTTTACTTCACTTCTGAATGATACGTGAATTAATTTATTTACATCTGACTTTATTAACGCATCACAAAAGCTACTTCTTGAAATAAACAAAATTAATCTACGTGTTTGGGCCTCTCCACCAAATTAAAATATAAAATGGCGAACTATGGCAAGCTTGGACACTAACGGATTTTAACGAAACAGTCTGTACATGCCGAGATAAAATATCACTCAACAAGACGTACTAAAACGACTTTTAACAACCAACTAAATCGTACGTATTCACGACTTAACTGCAACTGTAATATTCCAACATTAACAAAACACTAGCATAAACTTGGATAACTTTACAAAGGCGTTCTATGGGATATTTTACGTAATAATGCTCTACTTCTAGTCATGTATAGGTTGTCAAAATTGCTTCAGTCGGAATATATACCGCCATCACTGATTTATTATCTTTTAACAGTTCTGGTTTTTCAGGTTCCTTTTACTAATTTTTAATGACGTGGAATAGAATATTACTTACCGGTAAGTTAAAATTACATAGCATTGATTGAATCCTTCCAAATATTTAGTTTGTAAATTTGCAGAAAGGACATTTGCTTTGGCCTGGCGCCTCTTCCCTGAACATCTCGTGTAAATATGTGTATGTATACCTACATACATACATGGGTGTGTTGAAATAAAATTACACGCATAATTATCTGTAACGTCATACTTGATTATTAATGGTCTTTAGCTTTCACAGAATTGGAAACCTATTTACATATGCCACAGTGAAAAAAAAGGGTTTCTTTAGTTAGATTGTTGTTTTCTCCTAAATAGCTTTGTGGGTAGTATATGGGTAGCTAGCAAACAAGTTTCTTGCCTCATATACTGTAGCTATAATATTCATAAGCGCTATAAACTAAAGGAGGATTTTTACGATCCGTCCTTCAACCGACCGTATATCACGTGACTTTAAGTCAATCAGGACTCTTGAATATTTCTATCCGTCCGCCCGTCGAAAGATTGCCAAGCTTTAACTTTTTACGGACGGACGGGTGAAATTACAGCCTTCTAAAGATGGCGACGATCGTTTCAACTGTTTATTTTAATAAGAAGGCTGTAATTTTTTTTATATTTGTTAGACGTCGCTGTAAATTTTTTTTATAATACGATAGTGATAGTTTTGGCATTCTGAAAAAAATTAAAACACCAACAGAAATCATTATTTACATAATGCTTACTCACATTACACCATGAGTAATTTAATTAGTAAATATTTATGCTCGTAAAATTTATTTGTGGCGAAGAACAGTGGTTGGAATCATAAGCAGCTATAGACAGATTAAAAATCTGTAAAAACATATTATATTTAAGGGAATTTTTTATATTCTACAGAAAGTTTCTGCTTGTGAATTGGTAGCATTGCATATTAAAGGAATAACGACGGATGGATGACGCGTTTTTGTAAATCGCTAACATTTCTGACGGACGGAACGGGCCAAAAAACTGGCGGACGGACGAATGACAGGGGACGTGACAGATCGTTGTAAATCCCCCATAACAAGCTATGCAGTTGAATTGCAGTTGTTTCATGAAGTAACTAACTTTATGTTCAATGTATGGAAGAAAGTGTAGGAACTATGTTTACAACTATGGAAACTGTCTGAAACCTTAATGCAACTATCACATATTTTACTGACTATATTTAACAGTACGGTTGATAGTAGCCGAAGATAAACGCGAACACTATCCTTTGTCTCGTACACGTTGTTTTTCAATGCACTATACCTCATCACCTGATGCAGTACTTTACAAGTGAGAACGTATACTATTTGCATGCAGTGAAGGTTAGCTACATCAGTAGTTAAAATGTATCCCACTTATACGGAATGAAAAACATAAAACTCGTTCACTCAAAGGAACATTAAGCTGAAACTCGCGCTCAAGCGAAGGCTGTACAGCTAGGGCGTGTTTCATACGTATAATAAATGACTGATATTCAAAGTCAAACCGTGCTGGTGGTATTTTAAAGCACACGCATGTGGGAACGTGCTCGGAATGTGTCACACACATCCTATATACCGGGTAGAGTGTTTTCCTTATGGCCGTAACACGTGGTACTTATATTCCGTATAAACTCGCGCAAGGTGCGCCGCAGCAGATGTCGAACCAGCTTTTGTGGCGTCGCGGCGACACTGTCGCCCGGCACGGCAAGATGTCACGCCTGTTTTGGAAAATAGAAAACCGTCTTATTTCCCGTTGCAGTTTCACTACTGCCGTAGTGCAGTTTAAAAGAAGTTCTGAAGTGCGACTTGTGCATAGAGGCGATTTGTCAAGAGGTGACCTGGCAAGAGTTGGCCTTACAGCTGCGGCTAATCGCTGTAATGAGTGAGTGAGTGAAGAGATTTTTGTGCATAAATAAACGCTGAAAACATCAATTGACATCAACGCTTTTTTCGAATTCAATGTGGATAAAATACTCAATGAAAATCTTAGATAATGGTATTTGCCAACTTTATGAGTAAATATTTATCCAAAATTACTAATTCGTTACGCGTGATCTCTTGCGCCGCAGTTAAATGCATGAGGTTCCGGCGTCAGAGATCGTGCCTCAGAAGTTCGTAACACTGGAAACAATTTTGTTTAAAACGTTGGCTAAAACTATTGTCTAGGATTACTATTGTTTAACTTTCGCACATTGGCTTCGAGAAACCTGCAGTTATAGATTAATGCTCTTAGCGTTGAATTATGTACCACGCCCTCTTAAGGCGGTCGTCTGGCTGGCGCTCGAATGGTGTGCAGAGTGTTCGGAGTTATGTTTTATCTCAGAGACCAGTAAACGTGCGTCCTAAGACACCACGCACATTGGAAGCATTATTTAAAGCCCTCAAACTTGGCTAAAATCGGCTTTTCCACGCGGTTGTTTCTCACCATATATGTAACGGATTTGTTCGAAATTGAGGTCTACAAATGCATTGGAATTTGCTATAGTGACGCGTTCAATAAAATGACACGGCCACCGCTTAAAGTTCTACAGTAGAAACGTTACGGCGAGAACACTGCGCACGTGTTTACGACTTTGACCGTGGAGGCGATGCCACAATACATGTGCCGGCCGACGTCGCTCGTAGCGCCTCATCAATTCCCGCATCACACTCACAAACACACTCTTCACAAGGCAGCCACCTTAAGGTGCCTCCCTACCTGCGTTTCAAATGCGTGGCAGCGAGTTAAGACTATTTTTTTGCTGACGAAACTACTTGATGCGCATTATATTTGTATATCCCCGTAAAAGAACACACTCTTCGAACTATGTAACTATAGTTTCAAATATTTGGCACGTTTATTTGAAACATTATTTTCGAGCCCCTCAAAATACCCAAAAAATGGCTTTTTCAGACTGTGTATCTCTAAAATAACAACCGGATTTGAAAAACACAAGTATGGAAACAACTGTTAGCCTTGGAATATTCTGCCAACAATTCAAATATTGTGGTCACCGCTTACCTACAGTTATAGATTGATGTTTTAGCGTCGAATTATGTACCACGCCATCGTAAGTTGTCAAATTCAAGTGACCCTGAGTAATATGTATTTTGTTTGTAGTTGTACGGTTACTTTCTGTAATCAGTCGAGACGAACACAAACACCCATTAGTGAACTCGAGGAAGTGACGTTAAATGTCACCTCCCCGGCCTGGAATCGAAACCGGGACCCTTAGCCGGTAGGCCAATAGTGCTAACCCCTGAGCCAAGCGGTTGGACTCCACTCAGTCACCGCGGCCACAAGGGCGGAATAAGATTGTTAAGGCCTCGCTCTTTGGTTTTGCAGTGGTTTCGGTAGTATTTTTTTTTAACGCAAATTAATACATATCGGTGGCCCAGTTCAAAAGGGAAACAACTCAAAATTCCCAGTTGTGAGTAAAATGCATATAAAGAAATTTTCGTTTCACCGAAAAATTGTTAATTAACATTTTTGGCTGTAGTTAATTGGAAGAAAAAGTATACAGATAACTATTTAAGGTGTTTAAAATGTTTATATTCTGCCTTGCTGAAATTATCTCACAATAAAATAAAATAAATACAAATTTTAGCTCTTTATTAACAATATGAAAGAGTGCCATGTTAATAATAAAACAAGTGAATTTACGTGTTGTTTTTCTTTTCAACTGAGTAGATTGCACTTCTGCCAATGTGTTGGTGAGCCAAACTCAAAATGCCATTTTTTTAGATGTTTTCCTTTTGAACTGAGCCATCGGTGTATTAAATATTCGTTCCGACAGTTTTAATACTTATATATCATCATTTTTTCAGAATTTTTCTGTTGCAATACCCCAAACGGATTTTTAGATTTTTGCCCCTGGAATATCACATATTTTGTTGTCAAAATAAGCCAAAAATGATGCAAAATAATTTTTTATTAGCAAACGGTACATTATTAAAAAAAAAAAAAACGCTCTGGCAAAACTGTGTATTGTATTACTGTACACAGTCTCGAATTTTTTCAAACATTTGGTTAAACAATATTCTAGTTATTTGCAATTGTTTGAAATAAATGACAGATCATAGCCTGATGCCAAGCTAATTAAAAACACTGTTTGTTAACCTTCCGACATAGCTACAAACGGTCATTTCAGGCTTCCGCACTGCAAAATGTACTAACCGAATGTATGCAAAACTCAGATAGGAAAGTTCACTGAAAATTGCTACAGACACTCCCTCGGTAAAATTATACGGTCACCGCTTATGTCTCATAGTAAAAATGTATAGGCGGGAATCTTGCATGTTAGTTCAGTTAAGGTTAATTCTAGTAGGCCTACAGGTTAGAATGATCAATGTTAAAACTTCGGTAAAGAGAAAATTTCTGCCGCTTGAGCGCTGGTTTCGGTAATGAGTGCAAAATGACCAATCATTGTGCTTTCCTGACTTTTAAGTTACATTAAATTGATAATTTAAAAAGGGGAATTGGTTTATTTTCACTTTAGGCCTATAAGTAAGATATTTGACTTCTGTCATTTCCAAACCTATTTAAATTACATTTGACTACAGTTTCATATTTCTCTGGTTTCTTGCCAAAATCAGCTAAACAAGTGATAGACATTTTCTCTGTGCCAAACTCTCCCATAAGAGTGAGAGACTTTGGTCAGCGCTTAACATCGAGGTCTCTAGCGAGGTGAGGGGTGACATGAGATGAGTACGGAGCAGCACCGGAATGAAAGGGCGGGGGGAAACAGGAGATCTCCGAGAAAACCCGCCGGCCAGCGGCATCATCTGGCACGATTCCCGCGTGTGAAAAGCCCGGGGACCGACCCCGCAGGGAATCGAACGCGGATCGCCTTGGTGGGAGGCGAATGGTCTGACCATTCGGCCACCGCGGCCCCTCTCCCATAAGAAAACATATTTTCTTTCTAACCTGTAGCAGAATTAATCTTAGATCAGTGATTGGCTTGCTGTGGCGATGCGGCATTTGATACGCGTTTCAAGGTCGCCCTTATAGCTTCGTAACTTCTAAGGCGTCACGAAATCTCTCGACTCGACATTATAGCTACGTGTCGCACGTAAGTGGTAGTCGTCAACTTCGTTCCCGGGAAGCACAACAACACGGCCTGAATACAACGTAACCTCCTCCGCCGAAGATGGACGTGGACAGAAGATAATGGGCTGCTAGTCTAAGCGCCATCATGCCGCCCAGACAGCGAGATGATCAACATTTGCATTTTTAATACAAAATAATTACGTGTCTCCTGCACGTCTTACATTCCGAACCGGCTGTGCTCACTGCTACAAATTCTGTACCCTCTATGCAATTTTGACCCACTTCCCTACGGCTATCATAAAAAAAAAATTAACACGCTTCGTGGAAGAGTGTGTAATTTTCTCTTTTGTGAATGACAGGCTGAGAGAACGGCCTCGTTTATTTCTACCCGTGTCTCTTCGAACGTAACTGGAAATATTAGCATTCGCGATTGGCTACGGGAGAAAATCTGATTCGAGCCTAAAGATTATGTTCGCGGTTATAGATTATAAGTTTGTGGAATTATTTCTTTTGAAGCGGGACGTACTGGTTGCTTCCTTGTCATTATACTAAGTGAAACCCGGTCTGACTATCACTTCGGGAAGGAAAACGTTGATAACATCGCTGCTTATTCAGACCTAATGACGGGTCCATGAGTTCAGTGCCAGTAGTTGTATCGCCGGAGCAGCACGATCGCTGATTACTATTTCACGTGGCATAACATGGCGTCTAAAATATTTAACACCAAGCTTCAACTGTGAACTGCCAACTGACTCTTTAATGAATGAGCTTAGTACCACAACAAACCATAGAACAAGACACACATGCAAAGAGTAAATCTTTGGTACCAACTTGGAAATTCTAAATTTGATTCAATAATTACTTATTATGTTAATTAGGTTCGCGATTTTGGACCTTTTTAACTGACTTAAAAATGTTTTCTTTTCCCCTTGTATGTTTGTATGTTCGTAACTTTCCAGAAACTGCATGGCCGATTTTATCATTCTTTTGCTGGGGAAATCTATATACGTTTGGGACAATAAACAGTCAATAATAAAAGTTATTTAAAAGAAGATCCTACTAAATAAATTTACTAAACAGTTGGAAATAATAAATAAAGATATAACACGACATAATACCTACTTATGTAAGTAAGGAAATACTAATTTTTAAAAAGTAACATGTACTTATAATGCAAAATCAACTACCTAGCTCTCCACTATATTTTTAAAAGTCGGTGCCAAAAATGTTTTTTGAAATCTGAAACCTACTACTATACAAGATACCTGAAATTAATTGACAACATATTAAAAATTATTTGTATTTTCGAAGGGAATTGATTAATACAGGGTTTTACGTTCGTTTAGTAAAGCAGAAATGTAGTTAGAATTTGGAACAGAATAGAAAAAAACACAAGACCAAATCCAGAAAATGACGTTTCAATACAAAAACTGATTTTAAAAGTGACCTAGTTTAATTTTGGGTCTTATCTTAGGGAACTGTCATAAATATACATACAACGTACATATTTTCGTTGCAGGTTTTTTTTTTCTGTTTCAAGTTTCCTAATTTTAAGTACCTCTTTTGCTTACTTAGCGGTCCCCCGATGCATTTATGGGCGAATAATGTGTATATATGTAATTACTATTTAAAGGATAGTTTTGTGTGACGGAGATTTATAAGTTTTTAATTTAAGTGTAATTTGAAGCTTCTTAAACTTGAAAACTTCTACAGTTATTGTAAATATCACATTTTATAAAACAAAAATTTTTCATACAGTTTAAAAGTGGCGAAACTTTTGTTGTAATTAAAATCGTTCTAATATTTCAATACACAATTCACATACGATACGTAATATTTAATACGCAACATCTTACAACTTAATCATAAGTTAATAGCGCAATGTGAATAAAGTTTTACGACCAACAATATTCAGAATGTAAATTCTTCAGATATTTGTATCCGTGTATATTTTTATATGATGATTGTTTATTACAACACGTGCTAAACACTTGCAAGGAGGTATGTACGCAACATCTTGTCCAAGTTACCGTATCACTGCAGGACCATTGTATTTACAGACATGTACCAATATTCAAGTCAATTGCTTTAGTAAAGAAACACCGATGAAAGAAACATTGTACACAGCTACGAAACAGCTTTTATACCCCGTCCAACTATAAGAAGACGTGAGGAAAGCCACATAAATATTCTTCCGTTAAATATGTATTATAATATTACCCACACCAATTCGGAAAAGAGCTCATAATTTTTGTTAACAGCTGGACAGATTTTCATCAAATGTAGCTAAGCACCATCCCGAAGAAACTAGCATTCCATTAAAAACAGAAACAGTGAAATCGTTCCAACCGTTTGGGAGTTACGATGCCACAGGCACACATAGGCCTTCATATTCACCAAACTTATAATACCCCTCCTTTTATTTCGGCGGTTAATAATACACACCTTATTCCTCAGACGTAGCTCATTACAATATAATGTTGCAAACCGAAAACAGCCAAGGTAATAAAATTAAAATTTTCTCATTAGACCATAGCTTGGAGAATTTATTCTCTCATGTAAATTATACTTGTCCGATAAGATGTCGTTTTTCCTTTGTAGAGTCATACTTCGAATGTTATCAAAACACAGTTTGTGTGACACCACACTTCTGTATTTTAATTGGGTTGAATTCCAAGAGGTTGAGAACTGAAAATATACAATCACTGCCCCTGACCCAGATCTGTACCTAATACATCGAAACGAGCGGGTTGACTAGGAGTGTACAGTTCTGACACTGTACAGCAGTCCCATGCAACATCCCACGGGGTGCCACTAAGCACTACCTACCGAGCCATTAAAAATCACTCGTGTCATTTAACGGCGACCACATAACTAATTAGCTGCAAATCAGTTTCCACCTGTGGCTCCGGCCTTGGCTGCAGCGTGGGCGAGCCGCCGGCCTTGGGTCTGAAGGTTCCGGGTTCAGTCCCACGTCGATACGTGATAGCTCGCTTGGTTTTTTATTTCATATGAGTGAATGAGAATTTTCACGAAGGCCTTACTGCTTAGATAGTTTTTTTTCACTCATCAAGGTCACCTCATGGTTTAGTGCATAGTAATCTTAACACTTAGCATCAATACGGTATTCTTGAAGAGTCTTGAGCGTAACATAATTTAACAATTTGCGGGCGCCGTCTAGTTAGAGATAATTTGTGGTGTTTAAATTACTTTTTTCAATTAGGATGTATGAAACTGAAGTGTTTTGCTGGATATTCGTCATTGTTATAGCAAATAATGCCCAGACACAAGAAACCCAGTTACTTAAATCATGAGAAAATGTGCAAAAATAATATCGTCTTCGCTCAACAAACTATATACTCAATAACCAATCAAATTTACAATCTCTCGTCGCAGCATATAAGCCCATTACAAGCTGCGCGACAAATCGGAAGACAGCTGTAATGTCATTGGCCGAGCTAGAAGTAGGTACCTTTCTTATAATAAGTTCCCCGATTTTACAGAACTCACATCACCCCGGCATGAACCTCAAAAACTATCTTTACGAATTGACATACCCTATTATCTCCTGCCCTTTATCCAGTAATGGGATATAATGACTTTAAACCCCCGCGACTGAAGCACAGATTTACATAAACACTCTCTCCGCTATGTTGGTTTGCTCTACCCTACCATCTGGACCCTTCTTCCTTCGGGGAGTGTACATGGCGCCGATTACTGCCATTGTGCCAGACAGCCCCTGCTCAGTCGTGATGCATGTTATCATTTTACAGGTTAAACCCAACCTAAGGCCTATACGTGGATATCGCGAAAATGTTTTGTGCCAACACAACCCATGAAAAGGCTGTAGTTTTTTGCAACATATATGATTGGCTGATATCTGTCTTTCACAACATATCTGTCTGCAGCTCAATAACAGGAAAAAAATTATAATAGAGGGATTAATATTCTGCCATACTAAGGGAGAAAGCCTTAACTCCAAGAGATCAAATTTTACAGGAGCGCGAAAAGTTAGTTTTTTCTTAACACACTCTCATTTTTCTAAATAATTTCAATGTTTTGCTTTTATTATGATATTTAAATATTTGAAATTTATTTGGTAATGCGTTTTAACGTCTTTCTTCAAAAGAACAACTTGAGGTTTAATATTCTCAGTAAATTTTTGTTTTGAGGAATATTTTAATAATTTTTGACACAGGCAACGTCTGGACATAAGACGTTTATCCTGAGTGACAATACGTGTGTTGTTACCTACTATTTAAATGTAAATTTTTTTTTTTCGAATTTGGAGTTAATACTTTTTTCCTTAGTAAGACAGTATTGGCTCCTTCAAGTGGACAACTTGATGTACACGCCCTCTGACGTCACACCGTAGGGGAGAGTACTGTGGGAAACAAAGCTTATTTACAAACATGCTGATTTGTTAGTTGGGAATGGCAGAAACCAAAAAATGTTTGCACTCAAAGACTTGCACGCAAGGGTAAAAAATATTAGTTTCAATTTCATGATTAACATACGCAAATGCATAATATCAATGTTTACCTGAAAAAGCGGAAAATTCCAAAAAACAATCAATTTTCTCGACACACATCTCATCCGAGACATGTAAAGCCAAGCACCTAAATGAAGGTTATGTTTGATTGCGGTATACAGGAGGTATGAGTTGTATCCTACGTGAGACTGAAGCTCCACCTCTTTTCAAGTCGTCCATTGGTAGGGCCCGGTAGTTTTCGCGAAAAGATTTTTGCCCCACACTGTTTCAGTGTCTTACGTGTACACCTGCAGCTCAACTTCATGATTATTGGCAGAGTGTTTTTTGTGTAGAGTCTTTTAGTCGATCGACTGTGCCAATCAGTACACGGATAACTGTCACACAACACGTCTGTGATTAGCGGGTTTAACCTCCACACGCTGGGTGTTACGGCATCCAATCACTGACCACAAAGCAGAGATGCAGGTGTGCACGTAAGGCACTGAAACAAAGTGCTGCAAAAATCTCAAACTACCGGGCCCTGTCCGTTGGGTAACAGCTCCACGTACAAGCGAAAGCCAGTAACATCTTGGTAAGCAGAGCGTGAGTTGGAACTCAGAAAGCAATCAAGTTTCCCGCGATAAACCATCATCTCTATGTATACGGCTTGCCCTGAGATGTAGCTCATCCTTCAACCGACCTAAATACTGACATGCATGCCGTAGGTCCCACAGAACTTAGCAGGGGCTCACGATGGCGAAACGGGATTTGCGGGCTCGCCACAGACAAATTCAGAAGTCACAGTCGGTCTGCTGTAGTTCCTCAGGTTGCTCGTGTGCCTGAAGACGGGACCAGATACCAGTTCTCCAAACGTCGCTCTTCTTGTCGTCAAAAAGAGCCTAATATTATCGTCTGTGTTATATTCGTTGTGTTGTTTCGTCTGCAACCATATATATAGCTGTGTTAATTTATGTTCTTATTTTTTCTTTGTCAATCATCGTCGCCAATTTCACTCACCTTCTTTCGTCCTTAACTGTTGAAACTTCCTTATTTTTACTATGTACCGACTAAATTGTATTCATATTTAGGAATTATTTTTATGTTTATTGAGTTCAGCCATTTCTGGCTTCCTTTGTTTATTCCATTTTTTTTTCACTTAATTTTTCGTGTACATAGGTGGTTCAATATGAAGTGACCACTTCTGACGATTACCTCGCCTAGAAAAAAATTATTGAAAAATATTCCTTATTGAGACATTACACGTGAAATTTTGAGTACAGTATAATCTATAAAAATCTATTGTTACTTAGGGTGCTTGTTTATACTAAAAAAAAAAAAAAAAAAAGCAAATTACCTGAAAGGAAAATGTAACTAGGCTTAAAAGTGCTAACTTTATTGCGGTCGGCCTATATTCATTTTATGTGGTTTTCTGCGACTCAGCAGCACTCGCTATCAATGGCATATATCTAACAAAACACTTAATTTTGTCTCAGAGATAATTTACAAGTCAGAACCATAGAGGCGCAGGAACGTAGAGGTGATTCTCGCACACTCGTCGGATGTAGTTTAGCTTTATACTGTTCCGACCTTTCGCTATCATCTCTCCTCTTTCAGACTTTACAAAGGTGACCGCATCATCTCAGATGTAATAATAATAATAATAATAATAATAATAATAATAATAATAATAATAATAATAATGATAAAGGAAGCCTATGGTACTCTACGTTTTCCGCAGTAGAATTTATTTTTGCTTAAAACGGCGGTTAAAAGAACAGTTTCGGCTGTTCCCGCATCAACTTCGGTAAGTGAGCATTAAAATCTCAGTTAAAAGAATTTAACTTACGTCACGACATAAACACATATAAAAATTATATTAGTACGCTAACTAAAAAAAAAAAAAAAAAAAAAAAAAAAAAAAAAAAAAAAAAAAAAAAAAAAAAAAAAAAAAAAAAAAAAAAAAAAAAAAAAAAAAAAAAAAAAAAAAAAAAAAAAAAAAAAAAAAAAAAAAAACTAGCGAAACGCTTAAACTCCTTATAGAAAAAGAGATATATAAAATATACACCTCAGAGAGGAACGGAAAATTCTAAGAAAGATTATCGGCTCAAAGGAACAGAAGATGGGTACAAACTGAAATCCTGGAAAACTTACATAAGTTTATGAAATATCGTGAGAGACATCAGGTAAAGAAGATTGAACATTTATGGACATATCTTCAGACTCCCAGAAACAACACTCACTCACAAAATTGCGACTTACATAGACAATTTAAAACCATATCCTGCGTGCAGCAGGTCAAAAAGAATCTAGAAAATACTGGCATAAATTCATCAGAAATTTTCAACAAAAACTCAAAAGCTAAACTGACCACGTATCGTGATATCCCTTAATTGTGATAAAGTACTTTGTGGGCTTCACAAAATTAGGATGGATCTGTACACCGAGTACAGTAGGTCACCAACAGAGAGCAGGCATCTGTAGTTTCTGCAATAAGTGTCTAGTGAATCACATAAAAGATCACAATCAAAATGTATAGCAATTTTCTGTTACTGAAGAAGTTCGAAGCAATAGTATCACGAAACAGAATAGGCAAAAACATTAGCAAATGGGAAGTACTGCCTGAGATGAAAGTCACCAACAGACAGGGGACTAATTGTACTGAAAAAAGAAAAAAATAATCAACCGAGGAAATATGGGAGCTGCATGGAAACTCAGATGATTGAAAGATTATAACTTTGCGTGATCCGATAGGTTCAAATCGCACCTGATTATTAATATTACAGTGCTGTTAAATCACTAGAACAGGGCTGAACCTATGACTAATGTAAGGCGGCCGAAGCGAACGACGTCCATGACACATTACTTTTACATTAAATTGTTGCAGTTTATAATGTTTTGGATTGTCCTGTGCATGTATGTCTAGGAATAACTAGGGCCACGAACTGTTACGCGAAAATAATTTTGCCTCAGTTCGTTCAGTGCCTTGCGTGCATGCCAACTGCTCTGTTTCACGTTTAATGGTACACTCTAAATCTGAATTAGTGAATATTCACTGATTCACGCCTATGAATGGAGCAGTTTCGACAACTTGAAGCAGTGAGAAAAAACCCTGTGAAATCGGTGACTATTCACTGATCCCGATAAAGAGTGCCAAGATTCCACAAGTTAATTAGTGATCGTCCACAGATTTTTCAGTAATTTTCACTGATTCAATAATTGAAAACTGTTCTTTGAATATAACTGGAAAAACTGTGAATATTCACTGATTCACTTGTGAGATGCTGGAACTCTTAAAGGAAATCAGTGAATATTCACTAAATAAACAGTGACTATTTTCGCTGATTCAAGTTGTTAAAACTACTCTATCCATCATCGTGAATCAGTGAATGTTCACTAATTCAGATTTTTAGAGTGTAGTGTGTTTTGTAAAGTGATGTCTCTCATTTCACTGCGCCGATCATAATAAGGTTACCTACTGCAACACCACATGTCTGTGATTTTTGCGATTAGATCCATGATATAAGTGAGATAGGGACCCTTATTATTCGCGAAAAGAATGTTGCCTATCTCTGTTTCATTGCCTTATGTGCACATAGCCAGTTCTGCTCAGTAGTCAGTGGTTGGATATGTTATCTCTCACGAGCTTTGGGATTCTACCTGCATTTCACAGACGTGTGGCGTTGCAGGAACGTTATTGTAATTGGCTCAGTCAAATTATATACGGCTCTTCATTATAGACACTCTGCCAATAACAATGAAGCACAATTGAAGATGTGTACGTAAGTCACTGAAACAAAGTGGGGCCAAATTCTTTTCGCGAAAACAAGGGTCCCTGACGTGAGAGTAAAAACGTCCAATCGCTGGCTGTGACGTATAACTCCAGATGTTCACGTAAGGCACTACAACTAACTGGGGCAGTATATAGTAATAACTAGAGATGGTGGAATTTCGCGAATTCAATGACCTGCACGTTAGAATAAAATATCCTACACTTACTCTCAATTCCCGACCATTTGTCCACTAGCTGTTTCACTGTAAAAAAACTTCCTTGAATGTTTAGGAAGTTATTATCCCAGACGCAGTATGGTACAGTTACCATACTTCATCTTGTAAGTATGCAAACTTTTACAGTTGTTACAATACAAGTCTGGTATCTTCAGCATACATATGATTGTTTTATAAAAAGGTTTAGGAGTGTTACCATGGATGTCTGGGAAATTATTCTACCATACCTGCTCTCTTAGCGCTCCTATATGCACGTCTGGTAAATTTACAGACAATTTTTAGAGTGTACTCAGAGGAACAGTAGACAATGAACGAATAGACAGAGATTGAGTATGGATATGATAGGCCTATTTGATTCTAACGTGAAGGTAATTGAATTCGCAAAATTTCACCATCTGTAGTAATAACTAGAAGTACGTAAATTTCGCAGATACATTCCAGGTCAGGCTAAACGCCAATTATGTATACTTCATTGTCATGTCTGCGACTTGCTGGCGGCTGTTACGAAACGCGTTTGACAACTGCAAGCCAGTAGTAAATAAGGAAATAATGCGAAGGGCTATCGCTTGCTACCTGCTTGTACGGTTATAAGCCAATAGATAATCGATTGTAGTCAGTGGGTGTACAGGACTGACAAGTCTAGGCTACTGCCAGATGAATCCGCGAAATTGACGTACCTCTAGTAATAACGTACACTACTACACTCGTGAGAAAAATGACTGCTGGAACACTCCGTAAACAGCAGTCGTTATAAATTTTGCAGTGGGTCAGCAACCAACAGCCAATGACCCTACGAATGAGCCGGTCCCAGCTTTTGATAGTGTACGGTACTGATAAGGAGTATAGGTGGGTAGAGGTAGGGACAGGAATTTTTGGCGAAAAAATTTTTACTCCACTTTGTTTCAGTGCCTTACGCGCACACATGCAGCTCAACTTCACGGCTATTGACAAAAGTCTTTTGTGAAGAGTTGTAAATCATTTCACTGTGCCAATCAGTACACGGATAACTGCCACATATCAGCGGGTTTAACCTCCACACGCTGGGTGTTACGGAATCCAATCACTGACCACAAAGCAGAGACGCAGGTGTGCACGTAAGACACTGGCAAAAAGTGATGCAAAAATATTTTCGCAAAATTTCCTGTCTCGAGGCAGAGATAATGGTTTATGGCTGGAAAACTTCACTGTTTTCTGGGTTACCGGAAGATTACTGGCTTTTCCCTGTGCTTGGAGCTGTTACCCTATTTGACTGAGCCAATAAGAATTTCACTACTGTAATGTTTAATGCCTGTTTTTGGTCTGCAGACAGCTACGTTGTATAAAACGTGTATCACCCAATCATACATGGTGCGAGAAACTACAATGTTAAGAAGTGTATGTTGGCACAAAATTTTTTTCTATATAACTAGAGACATGCAAAATTCGCGTTATCATTTGGTAGCAGACTAAACTTCACTTTCTTATTCATAACAGAGCATAATATGCGATTCAAATTGACCACGAACGGTTATGTGTTGCCATTTACGTGTGTTGCATCTTTACAGAGATTGGCCTCTCTACCGTGTAAGCATTCTCCGCGGCAAGTCACGACAATATCGACCAGCGGGAGACGTCGAGTGAGCCTATAGTTACTTGGAGTTCTAGTCAGCTGTCAGAAAATAACGCGAATTTTGCATGTCAATATATATAACGTAATATATACAAATAGGATGGTTAGGGATCGGAATTTTGCAGCAGCTTGTTTCTCTGACATACATGTGAAGTTCACCTTCATACGAACAGTGATTGAACGTTTTAAATTCGTATGCAGCCACAGCGTCCTGGGGATCCACCCGCAAATCACGTACGTGTGGGGTTGCAGTAACCTTGGGGGCTGTCTAGTACAGTCAAATGAGACAAGTCTCTGCAATTAGAGACACGTCGACAACTATAAAGCAGAGTTGCAATTGCGCACGTAATACTTTGAAACAAACTGGTGTGATTGGCCTGGCCCTTATTTACTATGAAACGCATTGCACAATCAACATCGCCAAAATTAACACCTGCCATGAAACGTATTATTAGAGACACTGGTAAATCGCGGGAAAAGTTGATTGTTTGCTAGGCTCCAACATGCTATGTATAACACTGAAGGTTTTGCACCTATGTTGTTTATATGAAGCACTGTGTCCCTATTCAACAGACACAATTATAACTGTACATTTTTAACACGGAACGTGTGTGATTTGCCAGAAAACTTTTCCTACGTGTCACGATTGAGATACTACAGTTTATTGGAGACTATGTTAAATATTTTCCCGATTTTCCACTGTCTCTACGTATTATACATTTTATATTCCTTTCAAAAAATAAAAAAAAAATAAAACACAGCTATTGCAGAGCATACGGCGATTTCGACAGTGGCGTAGCATTATTAGACGCCAATAAGCCCTGCGTTGCCTCGTCAAGAAGTTAAAAATATTAAATTTTCAGTCGCTTTTATTCTGCGTACTACGTTAATACAGATGCTTGGGTATTTAGTATTTACGACTAACGTACGCAAAATAAAAAGGACTAGAACTTTAATATTGTAAACTTTTATTGATGAATCGCCGGGCGTATCAGCGTCTTACGACGTTACGCCACTGAGTTCCGGTGGAATTTCACTTCGGTATTAACAAGTTAAAAATACATTTTGTATGTCTTATGAATGTATAATACCCTAATCATACTCAATAATTTTTAATTGAGTAGATAACTGTATACAGATAATTGAGGGGGAAACATAGTACATATTATGCGTCTCAAATCATTTTTTTAAAATTATTTATTCTGGAATTTTTGTGCTTGTCATATCTTTGAACTGATCTTAAGAGGGCGTGGTACATAATGCAACGCTAAAAGTATTCATCTATAACTGTAGGTTTCTTGAAACCAATTTGCGAAAATTAAACAATAGCAATCCTAGACAATAATTTTAGCCAACGTTTTAACAAAATAGTTTCCAGTGTTACTAACTTCTGAGGCACAATCTCTGACGCCGGAACCTCGTGCATTTAACTGCGGTGCAAGAGATCACGTGTAACGAATTAGTAATTTTGGATAAATATTTACTCATAAAGTTGGCAAATACCATTATCTAGGACTGTCATTGAGTATTTTATCCATATTGGCTTCGAAAAAAGCGTTGAAATCAATTGATGTTTTCAGCGTTTATTTATGTACCACGCACTCTTAAGTGAAAATTGTGAAGTAAACTTAATGTGTTGGTTTCAGAATAGTCTGAAAGAACCAAGTTAAAAAATTAAGCAATGACGTAAGATAAGTTATGAACTATTTAATATTTAGCAGCTCAGTGTAATTAAGGCTCGGTTTCAGTCGCCATATTAAATTTTATTATTTTTCGCTTATTTTGAATTCTAAGAAGAAAAATGTTTAATATGAGATTATACCTCAAATTATATTTACATTTTGCTACAGTACAGACCTTGCAATGTAACTGTTAACTTATAATTACGCTGCAATCTGTGTGACAATTTTTTTTTAAATTCATAATTTTCCCGATAAATTGCCACCTAACTATACGTTATTAGCTCTATTGATATGCTTGCATTGTAGCGCAAGGATAATAGAATTTGAGGTATAGTCACCGATTTAACATTTTTCTTCTCAGGATTCCAAAAAAAAAAAAAAAAAAAGGAAAAATATTAAAATTCAATATGGCGACTGAAACGAGCTTTAACTGGAGTTTCTTTCCAAGACGTCACGGTGTAAAGCACAGAAGGTATACTTCTTCCAGCTTCTCCAAGGAGATATTTCACCCTTCTCCAACTACACCCTTCCCACCAACACACCCACACACACTCAGCTGTGTTATCAAAGCTGTAAATTCGTTTGCTCGTGTCGGCCGGCAGACGGGTTGCATACATCTCCGGGATAAGGGGCGGCTAGACTGCCAGGCGACCAATCGACCCAGCTGGTAACGTCTTCCTCCAGCGCTGGCTATCACGGGATGTAGAGACCCCGCGCCCAGGGGATATATGTGATGACATTCCCGGCCGTGGCAAGGTGTAGGGTAGAAGGAGAGGTGGTGAAGGGAAGGGAGGGACAAATTGAGACGTTGCACAACCTACTACCATCGAGGAGCTGAGGCGGCGCGGCTGTAAATTTCTCTCCTCAGCACGGGTTACCAGCTCTCGAACGTGTCTTGTTCCTCGAAAGTGAACCCTACGTTTTCTACTCCCCCTTCTCCTCTCCTCCCCCACCTACCCACCGTTATTTATTATCGACGCGTGTGTGTGTCGTACGCTGCCTACAGATATCAGAGAAATATGTATCGCCGGCGAGCCACGCAACACTGTAAGGAAATAATAAAAATAATAAAAGAAAGCGAGGCGACTCCCACGAACGACACAGTCGCACCTTCGCATCTTCTGTAAGCGAGATTTACTACCACAATAAAATTTTTTTAATGGTGTGGTGGGGCTCTTGAGTTGTATCATTTACGGCGAAGTGTTAATATCAATCTTATTGATGTATTTTTTCCGATGCAGGGGGAGTAAATTCAACGATGTTGCTGTAAAAATAGTATTCATACTTTCTATACAACTATCTATCTATCACATACGATACTGACCCAATGTACAGTAGAGTGGCTATGCAATCGTTCTTAGGAAACAAACGGTGGACTATTTTTTTACAGAATTATGGCATTGCTAATTAAATAAATATTGTTCACTGTACTATTTACGATAGAGTGGGCATTTTTATGTATTGGTTATTTATGAACTTTTAAAGGTTATTATTTTAACGCTAAGAATTTTTTTTCTTTTATTTTAGCTGTTGCCATTTGTTATTTTTACAAATCCATAACGACTTTATAAGTTAAAAACATATTAAATCTAAGAATTTCAAATGCTAAAAATCGTATAGACTTTTTAACAGGCACAAATAATAATTCTGACTGGCTGTGTTTCACTTACATACGAGAGCAACCGAAAATTAAATTTATTCTCAAGCTCTTGCTTATGATATTTGAGCAAACAGTGTGAAATATGTTCTTAAATACGAACCAGAAACGAACCAAGACAAAGTCAAGTGCATTCGAGATATGTAAGTAACTAGCGGCGCAAGTCGTTAGTGCAATTAGTGAGCAAATCGATTCTTAAAACTTCAGACTGGAATGTTGTAGACTATTAATTACTCAGGAAGGAGTGTACTTTTCGTGCTGTTAGTACTGGTAGTTTTTATACCAATTTGTTTGTCTGGCTTCATGAACGCTGATCTCATACTACGTCTTGCAACTACGAGTACAGCATTACTCAGCATCTACAATATCAGTGAAAAAAAAAAACATTTCTTGCGTTTATATGGTTCGGTAATAAAATGCATTTAAGGGGGATTGAACCCTGTCAGATCGGTTTTACGGTTTTTCTTATTAATCATGAAATAGACACATAGTTTTACTATTTTCACGCTGACAAGGCATAGTAAATTGTTTCATTCACTTTATGAAATCCATATGGCATTGTTTCTGTTAATGTTGCGGCCTCTGTAGTCGCTCCCGTAAATAAAGCAGTTATTTCTTTTCAGCTGTTTCCTGTTGCAAAATAATGAATATGTTATGGTTCCAGCAATTACAGGAAATCGATTAAGTTTGTATCTATGCCTTGTCGTGACAAAAATGTTGATACATCGACTGGAACAGAAGTTATCGAGAAGAAACAGATAAATCCAAGGTGGCATGGATCAATACCCCTTAATGACATGTACTTAATTGAACATCAAATTTATTTTACTTTAAAATTACTGACAATGTTCTAGTATATGAGAGAAGATTCCTTAAAAATATTAGTGAAGATAAAAATATGTGTGCGGTAAATACGTAAGGTGATATGAGTATTAATGTACGTTGCTGGGGTCGAACCAACTATTCTAGAAACACTAATTAGTGATTGATTAGGAATATCATGTTAAACCTAAGTATCGTGTAGGCCATTGAGATAGATAGAGGAACTTATCAATATTACGCCCATCGTTCTTCTGTTATAATAAAAAGTTAATATCTGCAACATGTAGTTTATTACATCTTTATAATCACCTTGTGAGATGGCGTATTGGTAACGCACTGAACTCGCATTCAGGTGGTCCCAGGTTCGATCCCCTGTTTGGTCATACAGACTGTGATTTTATTTGGCTTTCAGCATCACTCCAGGTGAATTGTGGAATCATTACTTACAGCTTCACTTCATGTTGCTAATTTTTGTGCCGATCGTTCAGTGTCTTGTCGACGAGAGGTGCTAAGCTTTGCCTACCAATACTACGGTTATCATGACTTAAATACATTTTAACAGCTATGACGTTACATTCTCTTTTATAGCTTCTGAAAGAAAAATTTTGTTGGAAGTTTTTCCTGTAAAATTAATTTAATAAACACAAAATAATTTTGTGGTGGTCACACTATTTTAGTAATGTCAACAAAACGTTTTTGTGGTAACCACAATATACATTTTTCAGGGTAAATACCCACAAATTA
This sequence comes from Medauroidea extradentata, assembly GCA_003012365.1. NCBI lineage: Eukaryota > Metazoa > Arthropoda > Insecta > Phasmatodea > Phasmatidae > Medauroidea > Medauroidea extradentata. Next base: position 56,852 of record PNEQ01098015.1, read on the forward strand.
TTTTGTAGCTGCCACAATATATTTTTTTTTTCGTGTACACTTCTGGGCTAGCCGCGTCATTGTTGCATTTCTTCCCGACGTTTTGAAAGACATTACCGGCTTTAACTTCATGGTGAATTTAAAGCAGAAGTATCTGTTACCCGGAGTAAGGTTAATTCTACTACAGGTTACAACGATAAAAATGTTAAAAGTTTGTCACAGGGAAAAATTTCTACCGCTTGAGCCCTGGCATCGGTTAGGGGCGCAAACTGACCAATCACGGAGATCTCCTGAACTTTGAGTTATGTAAAGTTAGTAATTTAAAACGTAAGATTGGTATATACCCAATTAAAAGCATTAGTTTGTAAATCATGTCACTGTATTTACTGTTATCCTGCCAACTGAGGAAATATGTTATGTAATAAAGTATGAACCTTTACTAATAGTTTTGTACTACTGTGGCACAGAATATTTAGGTATACAGAAGTGAAATACCCAGTAGAACGGCGAACTCAGTCACACACGCCAGAAAAATGGCTTCCCTGGCCAGCAACATGGCGGAGACGCCTACCTCCAATCAGCGTGAGGCAGCTGCTTTGCTAGCCGGCAGCCAAGCCAATAGGAAACCTGCCGTTAACGCAGGAGCCAAGCAAACACGAGGTTGTTATTGACAGCTCCGGGCAACCAATAAGCGGTGAAGTTCGCTCGTATCAAAAGAGCAGCCACGTCATTTCACGTCTGTATTACTATTTAGTCTGTGACTGTGGCATGATGTTTTAGATCTGAAAAATAGAGACGGAAAATTATGGAGATGCAACTATAACTGAATTATATTAAAAATAACTTATTTTCAGTTACATATATGTTGCGATTGAGTCAACAATATTATTTAGTTTATGTACATATATAAGTTTTAAATGGAACTACCACGAATCCTGCAAACTATTAGGCTTATAGACAAGCAGGGCGCTTGTAAAAATAGTATTTTATGTTCTATGTTATCTAATTAAGTGTATAATAAAAAGTAACATAAAAAACTTGAAACTTAGTAATAAATACATATATATAACTGACATTTACATAGTAAATATTGTGTAGATAAACTTAGAATGAAGTTGTGTTCGCGTCGTTGAGTGAGACCATGCCTCGCGCACGAAATATTCTGTCTTCTACCTGCCGCCAAAACAACAGCGATTCGCGGAAATCGTCAAGAGGAGCATAAAAATGTAATTTATACTATCCTTTTTGTTTTGTTCGCTGATACCCCCCATTTATCTCGTATAACAAAAAAGTTTCTAACTTACTATAATTTACTCTGCATTTTCCTGTCAAATGTCAACATGGCATTCTTAAAACGTTTTGAATAATATGATAGTTGCAGAAAATAAAATTGTTGTCATTATCACTGGCAGCATAGTTCATAAATGTAATATAAAATTTTTGAATACATTTGGCTGAGTTTTAGATTTATGATGAGTTTAGTTTGACAGGTTTTTGGGGTGCGCGAGCATGCATTGGCTTGCGCTAGCTCAGAAAGACCCAAAATGGCGGACGATGATACCCACTCTTTACAGTACATTAGGTGTCAGGGTTACGTCACGCTTCCACTAGCCAATGACCGCAAAATACTCGCATGAGACGACATGGTACTCTATAGACCTCGGATTTTAGCCACCGTCGCGGTCCGAGAAGTCGTTGCCACTGCGTATGCTCTCCAGCAAGAGAAAGTGGTTTTAGCTATTTATTATACTAACCATATTATTGTTAATGGACTTTTTAGCCAACACAGTATAAGTTTTTTTCAAAAAAATAGATAACTAGGTAAAAACAACTTTGAACAACTCTGCCAAACATATTTGCGATATCTGTTATCGTTCAAGACGCAAAAAAAATTATTATCCTAAACGCAGTAAAAACAATGGAGCATGGCCTTAAGTATTTACTGAATACGTTATGTAAGATTTGTCACAATACAAGACAAACTGTTTTGTACGTACGTCTACATTGCCTTTGTAAAGTGTGCAGACACTAGCTGAGTCACTCGCAATTATTCAGTAATATTTGTACACCACCTTCTGACATCAATGAGATGTACGCAGTATGTTTAATAGTCACATGACAACGTCTATAGCAACGAAAGGCGGAAAATTACAACTGACTGAAAGGCGCCGGGGGTACATTCTAGCTCATTATTTTATATTTATCCTAGTTGCCCCGTTAAACGTTGTTTTGTCACATAAATAACTTATTGTAAGTGTGTAAGGATGTGGTATATAAGTGGAAGAGGTCTAATAATATTAACACAGCAGCGACACCTGGTGAGGATAGACTGGTATCAGCTCGTGGGGATAACTGATCAATTATCACTTACACAGTTATCAACCGGGTTCTAAAATTATTAAATTAAAAATATTTAATAAACAATAGCACTTAGGAGTATAAAGATAGATAAAAACCTATTCGCAGACCTACCATTTGTATATACAAAATTCCATTGAAATCGGTTAAGCCGTTTAGGAGGAGTATGGAAACAAACAATGTGACACGAGAATATTTTATATATTAGATGTGATTATTGTAAATCAATAAACACTATAATGAGTACAATTTTTACAAATAAAAACGTTATTATATATGTATAAATAAATGTATATATATATATATATATATATATATATATAGTGCAATTAGCTATATAGAGTTTGAACGTTTTTGTGTAGCTATTTTTAAGAAAAACTAAAACACGTTTCAAGTTAGTGAAACTTTAGTAGGTAAAACTTCTGTGTCATTGGCTACTCGAAGGCATGTGTTGTATGATTTATCCGCAAAAAGACCTTTTGCCTTTTTCTGACTATCAAAATCCATTAAATTTGGTAAAAATAACGTGTTAAAATTTATGAAATATTTGTTTCATGACTTTGCCAGTCATGTCTTTAAACTTTGGATAGTGATATTTCGTTGTTACCCAAGTTTTAGTTACGTATTTTTTTTTTTTTTTTTTTTTTTTAGTTTTCCTAGTACTGGATACACAAAAAAACGTCAAAATCGTGATTTAAACTGCTTATTATACGAAAAATACGCAACCCAAAAAAGTTTTACTTTGTAAAAATTGTACCTCTTCTGTAATTTACTTACTGACCGGAATTCCACAGAAATACAAAATAACAAGTTGAACGGCATCCAACATCCTTAATAAGATCGTACATTACCGAGAGCATACTCTGCAAACACTATCCTCACCACATAACAAATTTTGTTGTGGCCAAGAAATTATTTCATAAACATAAACTTCAGCAAAGTATCTGTTTCGCAGGGAACTTTTGTTTTGTTTAAAGTTTGTGGTATTAGTAACAAAAAAATACGTTACAATTAATTAGTTTAGCCGTAGGCCTAAGCTTTGTTTTGAAAAATAAAAATAAATGATTTTATTTCAGAGGAAAATAAGTGTTCTCAAAGAAAACTTTCTAGTGAAAAAACAAAATAGCACCAAAAATAAGTTCTTATTTTTAACCTCTCTTTGTTGTAAGGCAAGAGGTTACTAACACAAGGTTAAATTATATATTTTAATTGATGTATAGAAACATTTTTACAGTGCAACTTTAGCTTATCCAGCATTCATAAGAAAACATGAATGCTGTTGATAGGCCGTTGCCTGGAAGGTGCAGGCTTATGTCCACACTTTAAACACTTGGTAGGACGATCAACGCACCGTACGCAGTCGCTGGAAGTTTCGGAACGCGTCGTCGCTGTCGCCCACGAACACGCCCGGGTTTACGCCATTAACTCTTAGTCCGCGAGACATAAATTTTTGCGAACGCTTTCAACTCGCAGGTTCCAGGTCGTACACGCAGGTTCAGCCTCTAAATTGGCCGCTAACAGACGAACAGGTTTAGAACGTTAATAAGCTGCTAATATAGCCTACCGCCGCGACAGGATTACAACCCGGCCGGGCGGGACGCGCGATTAAATTCTTCCCTAGCAGCGGCTCGGCCAAGTTGACACATTTCAAACATCGTTCCGCGAGAACAGGTCCGCAACTCGCCTGTCTTTCAGAATTATCTCTCGATACACTGTAAAAAATACTCTTATAAAATAAAACCTTGAAAGCTTGTAGCCTAAGAAATTCCTTGTAAAACTACAGGTGTTACCCTTGCGAAAAAAAAAAAATGTTTGCAACTTTACAATTCTCAGCAGTGCGTAAACTGGTTTTGTCGTGGCAAAAAATATATATATTTAATATAACTAAAAAAAAGTTAAAATCATGGCGTTACTTGCAGCATTGAGCTTGTTAACAGCGTTATATGTTCTTAGAGAAACTCCTAGTTAATTTCTTCTTGTGTACACATTCATTTATCTTAAGCAAATTACGTTATCACTACGTAGGTCTGCCTCATATTGTCATTTGTCGTTATCTCACTATTCCAGAACACACATACAATTTTAGTTTAATACTCCAGCTCTACTTCAACTTTATTTCGAGCGCAACACTTGTACATTTAAAAACAAGTTCTTAAAAAAATACTTTAGAAGTGTTTGGCAAAGTAAAAAAAAACATCATTGTCAACTTTATACACCGAAATTACAGTTTATGACGTAGTTTCTGGGGACGATGGCGAAGTTTCTACAGCTTACCAACCTGTGTAGTACAATTACGAACAACTGTTTCCTGAATGTTGCACAGGGAAGAGAAATTGTCTATTCAGCGACAGATAATGACATAGCTGCTTAGAATTTCAAATGAATTTTCTTTTCGTCTCCAAAAATATTTCAGTTACCACAAGCACCTAGAAGAGAAATAATTTACTAATTCACGACGGTGTAGACGTGTTAAATTGTTTAATCATCTTGTTTACCAGGACTGAAATATAGATATAGGATATAGATTTTTGAGACTGTAAATTAAGCACTTTTAAAGACAAAGACAAGATTAATACTAATATATATACATACAAGCATATATATGTTTGTCTCTCTGTGTGTGTGTGTGTGTGTGTGTGTGTGCCTGTTCTCAGGCATCAACTTTCTAGAACTTTGAAATATGGGCCGTTTACTACTTCCACTACTGAGTTTTTACTTACAAGTGGCGGAAATGTATAGATTTTCTGAAAGAAAAAAATAGCGAGAGCTACAATAGTACTTATTTTACTGTGAGTTGCCAACAGACTACAGAAGTACATTTCATAACATAGTTAACAGGCTATTGGCAGCACGGGATCTGGTGATTAATATGTCGGGGAGACTATCGCCATTTTGAATTAATTTAACTTTAGCAGTAACTTCTGTGAACCGAACAGACATACAAGAAAACCTGTAAATAAAACCCTACACGTACACATTGTTTTTGGTACTACACTGTAACAATGTATACAGAGAAAAACAGACAACAAAGCGAGTTAATAAAAACGTGTTAAAAATGTGTAGGTCAATTGTGTTAGGTGCCATTATTATTATTATTGTTATTATCATTAATATTATTTCTAAATAACGACAACTATCAGGTTTGATTTCCAGTGCAATTAAGATTTTTACTGAAACTACATAAAATGTTGAAGGGACCGTTTATTTTTCCAAAAGAACAATCTGTTTTGTAAACGGTACAAAGAGCTGTGCTGTTCGTGGTAAGGTAAGGTAAGTGGTCTTTATGTATCGTCGACAGCGAGGTCATTAGAGACGGTTACACGTAATTTGAATCAGTAACTGGAATTGGGGAAGGAGTCAGCCACGGCCTTTGTTAATGAATCATCCCGGCAATTTCGGGAAACCATGGAAAACATAAATCAGGATGGGCGGAGCCAGGGATCGAATCCGGGGCCTGCCGAGTGTAAGTCCAACGTGTTACCGTTGTGCTACTTCACTCGGTAAATATTAGTGGTAATTGTCCCTATTTCGACAAAATGAGGTTTCTTTCAGCAATATATAAACATTTATTGTTCTTCAGTTAATGTTTAAAGATAGATTTTATTTACTGAAGAGCCCGTGTCACTAATTATGTCGAATATTTCTTAATTCCTTCCTGACTAAAAATTTGACAAACTTTTATTGAAAATATTTCAATAGGGACGTAACTAATTAATTTACAATTCTTTACGTACATTGTATTTGAAAAATTAAAGCATAACTATGAAATAGCTGAGATAATTTAAATTTCAATTTAACAATTCTCTCTCACCAAATTATAAACACTAAATAACTCCCATTACCGATTTCATCCAATAACAAGCAAATAATAGTAAAATGTTATGATTCTATAAAGAAACAGGGCCGGTTATTCATCACATCTTTCAATCTTTCATTTACTAAACAAAAAACTAATATTATCAACAAAAGATGTGACACAGCCTTTTAAGAACGAGAGTGAAATGTGTATTTTCGGTAACTCAGACAAAAAAGGAAAAATATTCACCTATTCCAATATTACTATATTATATAGTCGTAGGTAAATGACTATGACCAGCAAGTATGAAAATTCCGTTCATTTGTATTATTAAAGTCAGCTGAGTGGCTTGATTTCTTTATAGTGAATGAATTGTTACAAACATCTAAACTAAGAATTCTAGGCAATTTAATTGATTTATGAATTTCATAAAAGTGAATAAAACTGATGATAAATGTACCTGCGTCCAGAAAGGAACGAATTAAAGCATCGTAAAGAACAGTTTATCACGCTGTTAAACAAGCAGGGATGGAGAGCTTGGAGCAGCGTTGTTGGCCAGAAGTCGTGTGAAAATGATAAATCAAAAGAAATGGTGGGACGCCAGACAGCGCCTGTTAGTAAAGCAAGCCTTTGTGTTCTATGGTACGTTTGATATGTAGTGGCTACATTGCCAAGTTGCAGCCTACTCTATATTAAATATGATTGTACAAAGAGAAAATATGAAAGATACGCCACTTTGGCTAAGGGATTCACGTTCATAGTTCAACGAATATTTGTGCATTTCTGACGTCAGCAAGTAATTTATAGGCCTACTGTGTATTGCTGTAATTTTGCCGTGTTAGCGCTGCTCATGTTTGGTACATCTTAATGTTCAGGATGCTGCTAACTGGATGGCAACAGTTCTCACATGTATAGGAACAAAGGATGTTACACGAACATAATCCGGAAATGCACCGTTTCTGTAGTACAGGTCACTTGATCTACAGTGCAAAGCACGAGTGCTGGAGTGAAAGAGAGAGATATTTTGGTCAGCGCTTAGCATCGAGGTCTTCAGCGCTGGTGAGGGATGACGTGATGTGAGTAAGGATCAGCGACGGAATGAAGGGGTGGGGGAAACGGGAGATTCCCGAGAAAACCCGCCAACCAACGGCATCGTACGGCACGATTCCCACATGCGAAAATCCAGGGACCGACCCCGCCGAGAACCTGGATCGCCTTGGTGGGAGGCGAATGGTCTGGCCATCTGACCACCACGGCCCCGCGCGGGCAGGATCATATTACTGTAGAACGCCATCGCTGATATTACTGGCAAGCTACATTACCAGACGAGATGTATTTAGCTGGACGGAACACATTGTTTAACGTAGCACGCCACAGCAATATAATCCAGACTAGGGCATAGCCTTGCATTCGTACTTGCTTTAACCCATTAAGAGGCAGTGTCAGTGTTTCAGGCGCATGTATGCAACCCGCATTAACACCATATAAATCAAGGCTAATATTACTATCGCTATAGCAATAAGAGTATTACACATATCAACATTATTTTCACGCTTTATCAAAGACACAGTCGTTTTTATTTTCTCTGCATTCTGCAAAATCAAGTATAATCAACGGTTTCATTATCAACGTTATACAAAAATAAGTTTTGTAAAATTTGTAGTCAACCATTCTTTAAACTTGACAACGACGAATGCAGAGAAAATAAGAACGACTGTGTATTTGATAAAACGGGAAGGTCTTTATGATATGTGTAATACTGTTATTGCAATAGCGATAGTAAAATTAGCCTTTATTTATATAGGGTTAATGCGGGCTGCATACATGCGCCTGAAACACTGACACGGCCTCTTAAGTACCAACGGGCATTTGAATGCCCTCCTCTTTAAAAAAATCTCAAAAGTATTGTATCGATTACCAATTTTCTGCGGTACCATGTTGTGGGTTTGGAAGGTTGGCACTACGATTTGCAACATCTGCCGCACCCGCACTACCTCTGTTCGCCCGATGGAAGTACTTTGTTTGCAAGATGTTTTCCAAGCCAGCGCAAGCACCGCGAAAAAAGTAAGTATTGGTTTCATAATTTTAATTATTTACGTATATATTTATTCAAAAATTATGTTAAGTGTATTAAGATTGCAACCAAATAAATATTTACATGATAATTACATAAACACTAATTTTGTGGCCTACAGAACACAAAGTAGGCACCATAATGCCCCTTGGGGCTAAGTTCAGACATTTGTACT
>PNEQ01098026.1:0-30521 GCA_003012365.1 Medauroidea extradentata
TAGTTGCCCTGCCGGCCGGATGGCTGCCCTGCCGGCCGGATGGTACACTCAGCCCTCCGCATTCCTGCGGCCCGGCTGAGCTGGCCAGGCGGCACACACGTCCCTGACCTTCGCATTCCTGCAGCCTGCCGCTCAGCGCTGTGTGTTGCCAGCACGCGGTGAAGGTCCCTGCTACCTGCTGCGGGTGGCCGCTACAATATATATATATATATATATAGGAAATTCTCGTATAACATATTGATTTTTCTCGCATTCTACTACATTTGTTTTGTTATGTTATTTCTGCAGTAACAAAATGTTACACAAAATTAAAAGTGCTACCATTATTAAGCAATAAAATGACACCTCATAACATGCTATATACATTTCGCAAATGTTATTAGGCTACTCCTAATACAATAATCACACAGTATTTTCATGAATACTGCGATATTTATCATTGCTTTGGTCCTTCTGCAGTAACAAAATAATACATAAAATGTAGCATTACTATTCATCAACAACACAAGAGTTACGCTAACGATAGTTACCAATTTTTTATTCAGCAAATAAATTATACAAACAATTATATCACTATAATTTTCAGTAAAAATTTACATAATGTAAAATCCTAGTTATGTTTTGTACCAATGAGGTGTTTACTCACAACGCGTTTACAAACATTTGTTTTCTACGCACTGTATAGTTTGCCATTGTTTTGTTCTTTCTGCGGTAGCCGTATTTATATTGCGATATTTCTGTTTCCTTAACATTCTTTCTAACACTTTGTGGCTTGGCATTCCTGTTATCCAAATACGCTGATTGCAGATCTTCGCACAGATCCAAGATGATTTTTCTTCTTACGAGCTTCCTTCCATTTCATTTTTCGTACAGCATCCATTACTGATACACACCAAATCTGAAGATTTCTGCGCCTTTTGGGCCAAAACGTCAACGCCAAATTTAGTGGAATTTTAATATTGGACAGCCTCAGCAATTCTCTTAGCGATGCTCACACGTCCATGAATCAAGCTCAGGAGGATCTAATTTTACTGACTTTCCCTTGATACACTGTTAAGGGGTTGTCTTTGTGTCAGCATACATGTGTTGAATGCAACTGATCCAATGTTAGCAGTAGGAGGCACCTGTCACCTGGAGCGACTGACAATGCCTACAAGACTTGTTTTCTTGTCCTTCAGTGCAACAGATATTCCTAGAGAAGTGAAGAAGAAGTCTGTAATTACATATGCGCCACTCAGCAAGTATGGTTTCAACAGGCGTAAAACTACATAAGTGCAAAGTAGATGTTCACGGAGACGATCATCTTCTTTTTCATGATAAGGGATATTGTTAGCTACCTATTTTGAATCTGTATCTTTTACTATCTAGAATTCCAAATTTACCGGGATTATTGGCCACGTAAGGTGTGAATTGACATCTATATATTGTTGGCAACAGCTGCTCGTCCACTGTGATGTTTATACCAGGCTTGTAGCTTGCAATACTATTTTGTACAAACCCACACACTAAATCTGAATTAGTGGATATTCACTGGTTCACGCCGATGGACGGAGAAGTTTCAAGAAATTGAATTATTGAGAATAACCACTGTGAAATCGGTGACTATTCGCTGATTCCGATAAAGAGGGCCAACATTCCTCAAGTTAATTAGTGAATGTTCACAGATATTCCAGTAATTTTTCACAATTCAATAAGTGAAAACTGTTTTTTGAAAACAACTAAAAAACTGTTAATATTCACTGTTTCATTTGTGAGATGTTGGCACTCTTAAAGGAAGTCAGTGAATGTCAGTAAAATAAGCAATAATTGTTATCACTGATTAAAATTGTTGAAACGGCTCCATCCATCAGCATGAATCAGTGAATATTCACTAATTCAGAATTAGAGTGCATTCATTCCATACATATGGCACTGGTTCGAACTTTTAGTCCGTAACTTTTCTCTACGTGTAAGTCGTTCATCATAGCAGAGGGAACGCATAATTTTGCAAAATCTATTTGGCGGCATCCGCCTTGGTCTCCAGATACTTGACCATTACATAGATACTTGCAGACCTTTCGCTGCGCAAGTTCCTCGAGTATACATTATTGATAGGGAAGCTTCCATTTCTGCGAGTGTGATAGGCCTACATGTCTTGATAATGTAGAGAAATGTCTGGTGTTAGTAATAGTAACCACGCACTAGAAGGATAATTATTCTCGATCTGTACCTCACCATGATGTGAGGCACCACATTTTCATTTACTACAATTTGAGCCCTCCGTCTACTAGATGTCAATGTCGATCACCTTCTACTCTATTCCATCCATAGCAACCTCCAGTGTGACTAACAACAAGCCCTAAATGTACATTCGGCACACAACATCGAGGGTGCATCGTTTGAAGGAGTAACGATTCTGTCACAATATCTCGCATCACAGTAGAAGTTTCAGGTGGCATATTTATCAATGAGGAACACTTTGTTTCACACGTATTCGTACACTTTCTGTTGTTTCTACTACAGTTAGCCCATCAACTACACATTACCTGAGCGCGATCGTCTTGTGGAGCGAGTTCAACCTCTTCCACCATCATCTGAGAAACTTGCTGCTCAGCAGTGAATTCATTTATTTCCTATGTTCCTGAAGTAGTAATCTGTGATGGTTCTTGGACTTAAGCATCTTGAGAATTTACGACTCTTCTTCAGTAAAATGCCTGTATTTATCTATGTTCTGAGGTACATATCCATCACCACTACATAAATTGTCGTTTTTCACTACCTGAGTTTGTTTCATAGATATCTTGAAAATACCGGGGGGCCAGTTCTGTTGGTAGTCTTTAGCGACGAGACATCATACACATGAACGATTGTATGTTAAAATAGAATTTACCATACAAAATAAAATGAGACAATAACCAAATTTCCTCAATTGCAAATGTAACAGACTGAAAAGAAATGAATTTTGCAACCTATCCGTCAACGCTGATGAAAATATTCTGTCACTATAGGAATGAGTAGTAACTGGAAAACACACTGACAATGTAGATAGAGGAAGCTAACTAACGGCTTTGTTGTAGAATAAAATAGCAACAGTCTGTAAAATGAGATACTTCTGATCTTTGTATACGACATATGACACTAACGGGAAGAAATACGGGTCAGATAATACAGTCACAGGGCCTACAAGAAGTCACAGCATGACCAAACCCTGAGACTACAGTTGTTTTATACCCAGACATTCCACTCTAAATTACCTCAGGACTATAGGACAAAATCAAGCCCGTACCAATTTACTAAATAGTAATAAGTAATACCATGACATATATATATATATATATATATATATATATATATATATATACACACACACACACACACACTTTAGAGGCGGGGTCATTTACACCCCTAACAGTGGTTGTAGGGGAAATAAAAATGTTTGCTAGGTTTTTAAAAATAAATATAAATATATTTTAATTTTCATGTAAACCAAGCGCAAACAACGTAATTTTAGTCAAAGTCATAAAGAGTCTGTTAATTTAAATCAAATGTACACATGTTGTTTAAACTGCCTCTTTTGTTTACCAAATGGTCCCCGACGTATTTTAGTGACATAAACAATTTATTTTATCATTGTTTTCTTTTTAATGATATTTTACATATCGGGGTGATTTTTAAATTACTCATTTAAATATCATTTGTCATGTTTTATACTGTGGGATTATTCTGCAACTTGTAGCAATGTCATATGTAAAAAAAGTTCCAGTATATCATACTAACCTACGGTAGGTCTCGTCCAAAAATCACGTGAGACTCAAAGTCGAAAATACATTCTTATTTAAACTGTAAAGTGACCCTACAAACATGTTTAGGATATTAATGCATATCGAAACTCATAATAAAGGACGGGCATTAATAATTCAGTTCAATGAATAGTAAAACAGTGCTGCCACTAACTAGAAAAAACTGCGCTAGTAACATTAACGCAGCTCCGCCAGCACAGGCGCTTATATTGAGAGACTTTGGTCAGCCCTTAGCATCTACGTCCTTATCGCAGGGGCGTGGAGACATGAGGTGAATGAGAGTAAACCCGCCGACCAATAGCATCATCATGATCTCCTCGTGCGACATGAGGGTCAACTCCGCCGGGAATTGAACCCGGATGTCTTAGTGGTAGGTGAGATCCTCCTACCATGCCACCCGCGGTGGCGCTGACAAACCTGTATCCTGCAAAAATATTCACTTTCATTGATTTAAAACTACTTATTTATTTACACGTTATGCAGTATATGTAGAATCGCTTTGTCTACTCTTAACCGAAGCAGCTGCTGTTTTGAAATATTTTTACAAAATATGTCTTGCAATAGAAAACGAAAAGTTTTCAAAATGACAAAACTTAAAACTTATTGCCTATTTAGGTTACTGAAAAAGAAAGGCAAAGGATATAATAGAAGTGATTCGTCATGCAATAATAAACACATTCACAATATAAGTACAATAGTCATCATCCACTGGTCACGTTGCAATTTCAAAATAATTTTTGAAAATATTTAAAATAATTCTTTTAAATTACGGTTGAGAAAATTTATGTTTTACAGGTTCCTTAAGTTCATTCCAGGCACGCACTGCAGAAACTGAAACGGGTTTATGAGAAATGTCAGAATGGTCTTCGACAGAGTGCCAATTTTGTGACAGGAGGGAAACTTGTTTGGTAAACGTGGAGGGCATTAATAATATTAAAAAGTTCTGAAAAGTCGGAGACTATTAACATTATATCTACTTTATTATCGGTGGTATGACAGATTTTTTTTAATGACATGAAACATAACGCCTTTTAAGATTCAAATATATTGTACGCACATATTTTGAATCTTCTGAAATCCATTCGTATGTTTATCGGTAAGTTAACTACAAAACAGTCACACAATTGAATAATTATTGAGAGCCTTAACTGTTTTTAATGCACAAAAGGAGCAGATATTTTAGGCGTTTCAGCGTGTGAAGTGTAAACAGTGTCCTCCTACTGTTTAGTTCATATAATTGGTCGTACGTTACCTTGAATAAATACTCTATTTCTTGTGATCATATTCTTGTCTCTTTTATCCATTCATGATAATTCTAGTACATAGCACGGTACATATATTAACAACTATTATTACCATAGTAGTTGCAAAGTCATTCACAACCTCACTTTCGTTTAACATAGAACCAATAACAAAAGAAAGACAAACACATAAACCATACTTACTTACCACTAACACAGCTTCCGTTTTAAGATTATGGTAAAAAAATGACATACTACGTAAACTATCACAAAATGTAATAGATCTAATAAAATCTATTATTTCTTACAACTGTTTCTATCACTAAAACTTAATACAAGTGCATGTAAATTACTTCACATGCAACACCACATTAGGAACCTTCCATACAATATATGTTGACATTAGCTTACAGATCAATATGCTGACATGGTTTAATACGACGGCTACATCGAGATAACTTGCACTTATCTCCAGATAAGTTAGGAGTTATGTGGCTCCTGTCATCTGCGGATTTGTACTGGTCTACATTCTGATTCATTTCAGACAGTTAATAATATGGGAGCTGATGATTTACTGTCCAGTGTCGCTCAGACTATTTTTATGTGTCTTCATTTCTCCTAATTGCTCTGCCGCCTCGTGTTTCTATTATATATGTGCGTAGAGATTGATGAACATGTTTAATTACTCCTTGTTTCCAAATTTCACTGATTTGAAACTTTGTTAGGACTCTTTCCCCAGGTGTAAAGCTGTTTGGTTCAGGACGAGATGTTTTATCAAAAGCTGTTTGCACTTTTTTTGGTTTAGTACACATTTTAGCATGAGCCGCTGATTGCAAATAGGTTTTTAGAAACACGCTTGGAGTGAGCAATTTTGTTCTTCTAAGCATGTGGCTCATCAGCAACTGACTAAGTGACACATTAAGTCCTTAAAGTGGAGTGGTTCGACATTCTACAAGCAAGTTTATATAATACACTAGCTGACCCGACAGACATTGTCCTGTCTTAACGATGACTATTGAAATCGAATTGTTATAATTAATGTCGATAAATAAATCTCAAGGGCAGTCGCTAAGTGTTTGTTTTCTCTTTTGTTTGTTTTCTTGAAAATCCATGTTTTTCACATGGCCAGTTATATGTCGCCTGTTCCCGTGTAGGAATACCAACAAAACTATTTATATACTAAGAATATTGTATATCATAAAGCATTAGAATAGTAAACACTTTTTATTTATAAATTATAATAATTCGATTTCAATAGTCATCGTTAAGACAGGAAGCATGTAGACAAAATTATGGAAAACAATGTTCGTAATTGTTTAGCATTTGACGAAATTATAGCATTCTGCAATATTATAGCATTCTGCAATATTCATTGAAGCCAGTGGTAATATTTCCAACCATCAAGCATACATGTCTACAAATATGAGGTAGTTTTTTCCTGAATTTACTAAAATGTCAATTGCCACTGTGTGAAATGGAAGGTCTGGGATTTCTTGTTAATGAGTGGAGCTTTTGGCATTAGGGGATGAAAATGAGCTTACGTAAATACCTAAAAATGGAACTCGAAATTTAACATGGTTAAAAGCTGGAAATATATTTTTTGGAGATAGGGAAACTAACCTGACGAGAAATCGACATGCTCTTTTCTTTAAAGTTTGCATACGTAAATATATACAAATCAATATAAAGGTAATTCACAAATTAAATAAATATAGAGAATTTAGTGACGTCAACAATTAATACGTAAGTAATGTTAGTTACTCTTTTCTATAGTAAATGCGGGCAAAGCCGCAACGGGACCTATAAAACTTCACCTCCCGGGCAGAACTACAGTGTACAGCGACACAGGAGCCTGCGAATACCACTCTAGTCCTATGTTTACTCAATAGTTAAACGAGTGCGTCGTAGCTGCTCTCATATTGTTCGTATTGCATACAAATTTGAATAAAATGTTTTTTTCTGTATATCATCTGTTAATTACAGCTCTAAATGCCACTTACCATAACCGATGTCATAGTCCTACTTCCTAAACTGATTAGACATTATTCCTTAGATATCATGCTTAAGTCGTTTCATGTAAAATTAGTACCTTATCCGTCACATCTTAAGTGCTCTCTAACATTTCTTCACTCTCACTCTCTCTCTCTCTCTCTATTTCTATTACTCTATTTGCCCATCCTTAGCAGCCTTGTGTTGTGTTATTAATTTATGTTTAGAAAATAATCCCTATTGTTATTTGAAAAGGACCTATCGTGGAATAAGTACTAGTACTAACCACATATATATCTCCTGCTACAGCTGCACTGATGGTAGTTCGTGTTCCACATTCTATAGCGCCCATGGAAATTATAGATAGCGACTCTACTAAGTTGATATTATATCTTCACTACAAGTTGAAACGTACTTTATGTGCTATATTGCCCCTGAGACGATGCTTGTGAAATGGTGTTTGTTAATTATTGGTTGTAAATTTGAAAGTTGTTAGATAACTCTAACCCGTGTGTCATGAAAGAGCATGAACAGTTGAAGGGGCAACAATTTGAATGCTGACATGAATCTTGTGTGCTCCGAGGCAATAGTCTCGTAGATGATAGTGTGAGTGAATATTATCCGAGTTGGCAACGATGATATTGCTGGTGGCAGCTATCTAGGTACGTGCTCCGGTCCATCACGTTATACACGACTCACCTACACAAACAAGTATTAGTATTGTCGCATTAAAACCACAGCACAAGTGTCAGAGCGTCGAAGCATGTCACACAATCGTGGTAAATCATGCGGCACTTTACACAGTCGTTCTGAAGACATCATTGGCAGCTCATGTGAGTCCACTACAGTTTCAAGGAACGTCATGTAGACTTGGATCTAAATGCGGTCACACATAAGTAAGCCACGTGTTACCTCACTAGTACGAGACATGTTTCGTCTCATGTAACACGTGTGTTGAGCTTGAAGTACGTCTTTGTGAACATATGTTGTAAAGGTGAACCATGTGTTAACTCAAGCATGCACCTTGATACCTGCAACCTGCAATATATATAATACCACTCGACTGCACTAATGCATCCTCTGAGACACTGGACTGGCGCCTATGAGCGCGCGAGATTTATATATGCACATATATGTTTGCCTTACAACATTTCAGGTTGACAATTCAAGACACGTGTTCATTGACAGTAAATAATTGCTCACGCTTTATTTACCGTACATTCATTTCACTACCACTTATTTCGAACACTCTAGTCGATGGCAGTTTCTTTACTTCTTCGAGCTCGTAAAATTTGCAATCATGAAGGACAATGGTGTGGTGCAGAAATGTTCAAGTATTTTGGACTGTAAACAACTAATGATATCCTGCCGACAGCGACTGCAAAATTTTCCAAGATATCAACGTGATTTTCGACAACTGGCTGGCTGCTTTGAAACTAGTATTTTCGTTCGAATAATCAAATAATTATTATGATATATAACATAAATATTCTGTTTTTAAAATGACAATGTTGATAACAATGCGTAACCACGAAAAAGTGTTTACAGTATGTGCAAATTATTATTTATTCGACATTCGCCACTCCACAAACCAATAAATAATAATTGTAAACTCCCATTGCAACAAACATTTAACAATCTCATCACTATGTGTAAAACAACAGATTTAATTTAGGTATATATTATTGGAGACGATAAATACCACATACAACCAGCTAATGTCCCTTCAACTCAGCTAACAAAGACATGATAGAACACTCACTGCGCCGGCCATCTTGTCCACGGAGGTGGAGCAGTTGCTCTGGATGACCAGCGACTGACGCAGTAGCTCAGGCACACAGTACAAGACATCGTCACGTGACATCTGGTTCTTCATCGTCTCGTCGAAATCCTCCAGCACTTGTCCGACATCCTCCAATGCTGACACGATCTTCAAGGCGTCCTCAGTTCCAAACTGCCAACACAACAAGTAATTACCAACACAAGATATTTCATGAAATACGGTTATTAGCCTACTTCCCGAAGAAAAAAGTAGGCTTATGAGATCACCTTTCTGCCTGTGTGTATGTGTGTGTGTGTGTGTGTGTGTGTGTCACCCAACTATAAAGTTTTGAACCAGTGGACCGAAGTTCATAAAACTTTGTACACATATAGTATTTTGTAATCTTACTTTACTTTTATATATTTTGTTCACGCAATGTTCATATTTTTAAAATAGTAGCCATTTTAACATTTTTATATCAAGCTAGATTACTAAGGAACCGTAATATTTAATTTCATCAAACTTTCTACACATGTACAACATACAAAGCTCACTTCAATATTGTGTATTTAGTTCATTTAAAAACAGCTGCCATTATTATATTTAAAGTATAATATCACATATCTTAGGGAACATTTCTCAGATCTTTACCAAACTTTAAATTTATATATACTACTTACAAAACTGACTTGAATATTGTGTATTTCGTTTATTATTTTTTCATATTTTCAAAATGGTGGCAATTTTTTTGTTTTTACCAAAGTATCACATATCTTAGGAAATGTTTTTCTCAATTTCCTCAAACTTGATACACATATACGACATACAAGGTATTTCGTTTGCTTGTTTACATGTTTTAAAATTTGAGGTAATTTTTATGTTTTAAGCATATTATTACATATATTAGTAATTTTTTCTCTAAATTAAAAAAAATGGTACTCATATACTGCGCTCACACCTGACTTGACTTTTGTATATTTTGTTTGACATTTTATAATGTTTTGAAAAGGCTGCTATTTTATTATATTTATGATAGAAAGATATCTAAGGAAAAATTTCCCTAATTTATTAAACTGGTTACTCACATATGACTTAGCAAACTGAACTGATATTTCGTGTATCATACGATTAAATCAATTTTATAATTTAATAGTTCTAGATTATGTAGGCGGTTTTAGCTATCAGTGTTAATTTGCAAATACTTTGAGGAAAGTAGGCTCATCAGTTATGCCGGTAACTTTTTGTTGTTGTTGTTGAATAATTTATGCAGTGGGTTAGTATATTGTTCCGGTTAATTTTACAAATATTTTCGATCGTTCCAAAATACGCAGGGCATTATTTGGAAACTAATAACTACAAGAATATTTGGTTTGGCAAAAATTTGCACGTTATTATTGTGGCCTACTGTATTGTGGTCTTGAGTCATTTGTATAACGTTTCCTGAACATATTTTGTTCAACAATACCTCCACCGTCGCTTCTCACAAAAGTGGTGTGTATTACTATCTGTGCCGTATTATATACATCACGAATTATATAAAATAAATTTTATAAAGCTTTGTCTACATTTCCATAAATTTAGATTCATTTACTTAATTTATTTTATTGATATTAACTTATTTACATTATACTAACAGTAATTTGGTGTCATTCAGTAATGTTATTATATTCTGGATGTTTCAGTAAATTGTATTTTTCATTACAATCTATCTTTCCTTCACGTTGGTTATTAGTAGAGCCAATTCAGGCTGCAGTAACGTGTTCCTTGTTAGCTAGATGTGCTCACCTACGTTTTGCATTCCTTAGCCAAAGCTTTTGTTTCTTCTTTATTTTACTGTTTCTTCCTGCAGTGCGGACATTTGCTGTGTCAGGACGCGTGTACTCTGCATGTTTATCGCATGATTTCGTCCTTTCTGTACAGCTTTGTTCACGTGAAAGTCCCATGCCATCCTTATTCTGACTGCCCCTGCCATCTAGTGGGGCGTTTTAAAGTTACTGCGCTGCGCCATTGTTTGCACTCTGTTACCTCTCCTCCTCTATTTTTCCGGAACTCGTTGATCAGCAGAGAACACGACATGATGTGTTGTTGCGGTGTTCGTGTCTTTCCGGCACACATAGGGACGTAGATGCCCTAAATGTTTATTTTTATTTTCTTTTTTCTTTTATATCATCATGTAGTCTACAAGAACAGTTTTTTTTTATTTGTCTTCTGCTTCATACATAGCTTTGTCTGAACATGTAGTGCTACGTGTTTCTTCTTCTATCGTTGCCCTCTGGTGAGTACCTGTCTTCAGAGAGTTTCTCTATTTGTTACTTTGCATTCACATTTTATTATTTCGCGTTCTTTTCTTTTAGTGAGGGTCCAAGTGTTGGGCCTCACATCCGTATGGGCACTTTTCCATCGTGGTTTGTTTCGTGGCTCGTCCCGGCGGTTGAGCTAGTGGACTGGTGTTTTCGTCGCTGCTGAGAATGTGTGTATTCATCTCCATTCTCCAGATTTCAGTGAAGGAACTGTGTGCTTACATCTCCGATTCCATTTCACTCACCACCACTACGCTTGACGTCAGGACAACTAAGTGCCATCGGACACAGCATTTACCTTCTTTTAAATTAAAGCTACCGTAATATTATTTATTTTCTATTAAAGAGACACGTCATAATTCTGAAATTTGGTTTTAATACAGAATTTGCTTTCACGTAATTAATATTATATATATATTTTTAATGATTTAAAAGTTTTATGTTTTAAACTTCCGTAGTAAATAATGTGCGGGGTACCCCTTTTATCTATATTATCGTTTGCACATAATTTTATAAATAATAATCTCATATTTTTATATAGACTTACATACCTAACCTATTATAATGTCATTTATATATTCTTTGTTTCCATTTTTTAATAGAAAAACATTTAAATAAGAAATAAAATAATAATAAATAATGTCATTATTTAACAAACCACAAATCAACGTCTTAATATTCATAATTGTTCCTCTCGGCATTTTAAATATTTTTGAAGTATCTAGTAAGGTTAAGTTATATTTTATAAACCCCTTCCATTTTTTTTTTTTTTAATTCTTTTGTGCGGTGTGCTTGTGGCCTAGTCGTCTTTTTCAAGTGTTTATTTTGTGTGTTTATCGCATTTATTTGTTTGTTTGTTGTTCTGTCCTTTTGCTTATTTTGCCACTTTGTTTCTTTTATGCGTGGCTGTTTTGTACAGCAATTTTGTTTAGCGATTATAAACACTTGAGTGTATTGCTTCCAATTTAATTTCATTAATTTTCTCACCGAAGCACACCGGCACATATCGCTGCAGCTTTTAAAATTATTCTCTTTTAAGAAAGTTCTTGTTTTTCTCAGTATTTTTACTGTTCCTCAACAAAGCAAAGTTATCTTCACTAGGTCAGTATACCCGGCATCTCGCGGCGGATTGAAAGTAATTTAGATGAAGGAATTCTGTATGTGCATGCCAATTAGTTATGTGCTAGTTGCTAACAATTAATTAAATGATTTTGGCCTATATTCCCATTTGAATGAGGCGGAGGAGGGACATGTAGTATTGTCCAAGTTACGTTTTAGCACTCGAGTCTATACCACAGAGCAAAAGAACCTAGTTGATGTAACCACAAAGGACTTTCTAATCCATATTGAAGGATTGCTTGAGACGTTGATAAAACTTCTAACGTTGAAGATGAAGCCATTTTCTGAAAATGTTGCGTGGTCATCTACATATTTTTTTCAGACGAGCGGTGTTATCTCTCCTCATTGTTAAATACTGTTCACATCCACACAATAAACATACAGAAATGCATATACGAATGTGTTGTACAGTTCTACAGACTTAGATACATCTCGATCAAACTGAGCAGTGATTTTAACTAAAGCTGTTACCGCTTTTCTTTGGCGCCCGTTAATCCCTTTATTTACATGTACATCTATACGTTTTGTTTAATACATTACTTTTATAACAATATTTTGTATTTTTATAGTCAGTGTTTCTTTTCTATGTCAGTAATACTGTTATAAATATTCGTGACTTTGAGAATGCAACATGATACCATAGGTAACAGCGGGGAAGTTAACTAATATTTAAAGTAAATTTCAATTTATTCTTTTACAACTGAGAAGTTCAATTTAAACTACACTACGTTCACAAAATCAGCTGTGTTACAGAACAAATACATGAATTCCGACTCCAAAAATGTATGGTAAAATTCAATGTCTTATATTTGCGGATTCAGTATCATTAATAACATAAGTTACTCGAGAATTATAAAGGGATATATTTTATAATGGGTAAATAATGCATAGAAAAGACCGTGAAACTGATTTAAAAGTAACATTGTTTCTTAGCTTATTTAAAAAGGACAGTGTGCTTATTCACCTGAACAGAAACACTAACATCATTTTAGAACAAGTGACAGTTTGTTCGAAAAATTTTCTCTCCCATTCTTATTGGTCTTTGACAGCACATATTACGTATAGTTGCCATTACTAAAACATGTATGAAAACTAAACGATATTTTAATCTGTGTTCTCGTAATGGAGGAATGCCGTTGGTCTTGCAGTGTTCCTGACTTGAATGTACAATACTCAAGATCCATGAACAAGGTTATCTGATCAATTACATGATTAGCAATATAATATATGCAAGAGGAAGCACGTGACTAAAGTTTAGATTCCCACACAGACATACAGCCGTGTTGTGTTGAGTTCGTCAATTTTATTCAATTTAATATTAGTTTTAAAGTTATTATAGCTGTTACACAAATGTGCATTTTAAAATTGTTTCTCACTGAAGTCGGAACAGTAGTTATAAAGAAATTTGGCTCCCTATTTAAAATTTTGAAAATAAATATTCCTGAACATTTATATTTATCGTGATAAAATACGCCATAAATTAAAGTTTGCGTGTTAATAGCTTAAATAGATTCACGAGAGTTTCACGTAAATAAGTTCTATGTATGTACAGTTCTTACTGAGCCAGTTTGTTCTTCGGCAGACACATGTGTAGCTGTATGTACCAGGAGCCGCAAGGCAAGCAGCATGTATACCCAGGCGGACATTCTGTAAACACAGCACATGTACATACATTATGCAGTGAACCTAATTATGTATTACATGTACATCATACATAGTTACAATATCACATGTATACCTACCTTAGTGTTGTTATCTACCTTTACCGGAGACTGACAATAATACTTTAAGACATTCAGTTGATTGATTTACTGGTCTACATTATTTTTTAAATAATTGCCTACTTCTGAATATTCTACTTTACCCAAGCTCCCGAGCCCTATGTTAAAATAATTAAATCGAATTCGTTTTGAAATTTGTTCGTCAATTTTGCAGCACGTTAGAGAAACATTTTACGATAAGCAGGGGAGAGGAAATATTGCAATAGTTATTTGTCCGTGCAGGTATGCGAGGTAGTGGGAGGATATTAAAATTAATAGTAACCAGTTGAGACCATTTCTGTGTGTCACGTTGGCAAGAAATCGTTGGATGAATGGCTTAGTACACTGAGAAAAAGAAATGGTACTATAAAATATAATTGGTTTCCCTCAAACAAATGGTACGTTCATATATGGCAGAACAAATATACATTTGGTAGAACTAAATAATATGTTTGGTGAAATATGTTTGTGCTTACCAAGCTGCATTTGTTTGAGTGAAACAATAAGAATGTTTTAGGTAACAATCCTGCCGTTGTCCGGTTGTTTAAAATAGAAAATACATTAATTATTCGCCGATTTTCCTATTTCGGAGATACTATTCACGTTTCTAATCATGTACTGCATGTTTATATACAAAGTTAAGTTTCTTGGCAGAGGTGGGATTTGAACCCGAAAACCTAATATTAGAACTCTATTAACTTAACCACTACACCAGCAGAACTGTTGAACAACAGATGGGTTATGATGATATATCAGGGAAAGTTAATAAAATTGGGTATGTGTTTATAAAACCGATAGAAAATTAATGGGTAGCATTTGTTACATTGTTTATTATTAATAACCACATTTTAACGAAATTATATATTGAATGAAACAAAAACATAACTAACCAAAACGAATAAGTTGCCAGCGTGTCCGACATTTTGATCACGTTAAACAAACAACTGTTTGTTTAACACAACAATGATATTACATCTTTCACGCAAACAAGTGTTAAGTACGTATACGGCGAAACAAGTATATATTTGGTAGAACCGAATGACATGTTTGATCACAAATGTTTGCGCTAACCAAACTACATTTGTTTGAGAGAAACAACAACGAATGTTTCAAGTGAATGTTCAGTTTATTGCCACAAATATAGACTGAGACAGCTAACTGCGACTTGGTTATGCCAACAAAATATAGTTTAACTGAAACAAATATGTTCAACCATATTACCTGGTTACAGTAAAAAAATTTGTATGTTTTTTGTAAACAAGGCGTTTTTAAGTGAAACATCGCATGTTTCAGTAAAACACATATTCCTCAAACAAATATATTTTGTTGTGTGAACAATTTCTTCCTCTCAGTGTAGCACTGCGTGTGTGTGTGTGCATGAGTGCGTGCGTCCGCGTGTTTGTGTGTTGGTGTGTGTGTGTGTATATATATATATTATAAATTCTTCACAAAGACTTATGGAAGTCATTTTACATTGTATTTTACAACTATTATTTGTATATTGAAATAGAACACACATGATTATACATGTACGGGTATGCGTCACTTGTACGACCAGTATTGAATGGATGAAACAAAATCGAACTAGTTCAATGGAAGACGTGTTTTATTCCCGAGCATAGAGAAGAAACGAAACAATTAAATGTATATGGGGCTTATCATGGTGTGTTCACTTGCATATGACAGCACTTAGCGACATGTACTAGCGGAAGTATAGCATTCCCCAGGCTACGAGTTATAACTGAAACAAACTAAACACATTATTTCCTTGTCATACGTTCATATCTATGAATAGATAAGAAACAATTGTCTAGTGTCATATGTAGAGGGCTGTACCCTGCGACAGGTATCACATCCCGAGTGCAGACTTCTGATTGGACGTCCGTAGGTACGTGTTTGTCTCGAACGATGTCTTGAAATTAATACTTTTAATGGAGAAGTTACGGAATGTGAAAGTTCAGGGAGACGGGAGTACTTAAAGAAATCTCACCTCCCAATAGCATCGTCCTCAATGTAAGCCACATGACCTGCCGGGGATCAAACCCGGATCGTCTTAGAGTGAGGCGAGTGCACTAGCAAGTACGCAAACATAATACGTAATGATTAATTTAATAATTTCTCGATAACGCTATGTAGATGTTCGGCGTTTCGACTGAAATACTTCTGGGCTGTGTTCCTCAGAACGATTGGAATAAAAATCATCATATAAGCAGGAAGTTAGCATCGTGACTTATGAGCTTACGTTCCTCGTCTTAAGTGCATTGAATGCAAATAACCCAAAAAGTTAAAATAACTTACGTACGTGAAATTTTTCGTCTTTGTTCCCCTTGCGTCGTAGGTGAGCACTAAGAAGGGATTTTTCGAAATTGTTTTCATAAATACTATCGCGTTAAATTGAATACTCTGTGAACAAAGTAGCGGGTTATCGCTAGAAATAGATAGTAATAGTACCTCGTATCGTAAAACTTACTCTGGACACATAGTTATGTTTGTGAACAATATGGTAGGCATAAAGCAGGGCGTGTTATCTCTATTGGGCTTTCGCTGACCGTCCATTTAGTTTCATGACCAACCGCTGGCGCTAGTGGTACCTCCCGCACGCGTAGGTGCAATTGCCCGGACTCGAAAACTGTAATTTGTAATTGCGTCAGTTTGTTATATACGTTCGTGACGAAGTGTCGTGTACCTGATTGTCGAGATAAATCGACTTCTAAGTACAGGTTTCCTGTGTTTTACGATTACAATCTTCTGAGGTTTGGAGGAAACTCTTTGCTTCGCCCAAATTTATTCAAATGAGTAATTATGATATTTACAGGAAATTAAAGATTTGCAGTTTGCATTTCAGAGCAAACTGTTTTCGCTCTGATACGAAGCGGCTGAATCCCGACTCCGTGCCAAGCCTGAATCCGCCCGGTAAGAAATTGTTACATACATAATTTACATTTCGTGCGCTTTTTATTAAATTTCTCTGTTAGTCTTTGTTACTTGCCTTGCATCTCATTTTTTTTTCACAGACATGCCCTATGTAAATATTTTTAATGGTCATAACATACAATTTTTTGTTCCCATACTCTAAAGTTTCTGTACCTCTGCCCCATAATTTTTAACGTCCTTACCCTAAAATGTTTACTGTCTCTGCACTTTAATGCTCCTGCATTACCAATTTCTGTACCTCTGCCCAAAATTATTTGTTCCCTACCCCAAGTTTCTCCAGCCTTGATTGCCTAGCCTACTGTAATATTATCTTAAAATTAAGTCGTAACAATAAGATAATCTTTCGGGAAAGGGTTAAGCAACACATAAAGCATGGCAAACCGTAAAAATGCTATAATTGTGAATTTTGTTATCATATTTGTTATGCCCCGTTCTGTACCAATAATTACTGTCTTCTGCCCATGTGTAGTGCTCACATGATCAATAGAGTTATATAACACTTCGTGAAGTAAATGTAAACCTTATTAGTTAGTGAAACGTTATGTCAATTAGGTCTATCATATTCCAATGTACGAGATTTCTTCGCAAATTGCCTGGGAAAGGCACCTAATGTGCAAAAAACTATTCGACTAATTCGTAACACATAGTAAACACAAAAATACATAATTATAGATCTATTTAAAAATGACCACAAAGAGTACAAATGTATTTTCAATTACTTATCGGATGCCCAATTGATTTTTGTTTTGTACCGCACTTCATTGACCTACAAGTAAATTATTATATTTGAACGAGAACAACATGCATGTTTACTTTTAGGTTAATTATGTAACCTCGTCATTATTTACTTATATGTAACTCCAAGTACGCTGCAAAATTATCTGTTGGGCTTTGTTCGTAACTTCAATCATTTTAATTTATTCTGAAAACGTAAGAATTCGCTCAATTTGTCTGTTAATTGACTATTACAAACAAGCACAAAAAATTGTATCACAGTTTATCATTGGCTCAGAGGGTTTGTTTGTATCCAGCATCGCCATGTATAGTCACACTAATGGTGTCCTTATGGTGCACACAGTAACTTTGGTCTTATCACTGGTGGCTTACAAATAAACAGTAATGTTCAAATTGTTTGAAGAGTTAACAGTTTACAAATCTTTGACATGACAAAACCAGTTTGTTATTGTAACGTATATATTTGTATCATATATCATCAGAGAAACAAGATAAGTTTAAATTTTCTACGGTTGGTTGACATACCTACGTTATGTTATCTTAAGGATAACAAATCCTTAACCGAAGTTTGCTGAAGTTTTACACCTCATGACAACTTAAACACCAAAATGTAAATGTTGCAGTGAAATAATAACAGATTGAAATAATGATTCTATGTAAACTCGTGTGAATTAACATTTATTTTCATTTAGACAACTATGTTAAAAATTTATGTAATAACTAGTTATATGGAAGTTTTGAGAAGTTTGTCTACAATCATCATTCATTTTTGAACGGTCAACCATTATTTTTTTACTTACTGACATATAAAACTGCCGCCCAAACCACCGTACCTAGAATCGTGAAATATTTTGTGTGGTTTCCCCTCAGATCGTAAGCGAGCACTAAGAAGGGATTTGTCGGTATTCGACCTGTTATGGGTTTAAAGGGCTGAAACATATTTCCAAAGAAACGTCGATAGAGCTCGAACCCGACGGCCTGCCATCGTAATTTTTACTTAAATAAGACACACGTAAAAATGCTTATTTGGCAATTTCATAATGTTTTCGAAAATCAACTTTAAAGGGGGTGAAACGGCCTTAAAATTGTTTCCGATTAAATATCGATATCTATCGAATCCTTTGAGATAGAGAGGTGGTTTTCACTTCGAAAAGTTGTTAACGTAAATACCCCAAAAAATATTTTAGGATTTTTTGAAATTTGACCCCCAAGCAGTAAAAAGGGACAAAATATGTTTTTTAATTAATAGACTGTATCGCTGAAACACAATTTGACTATCGTCGTGATTTTTACTTCAATATTTCATATACGAATGACTATGAAAGGACCACAAGACGTTTCGAAATTTGATAACTAAGGGAGTGAATTTGTATGAAATGTGTTCTATTATTTCTCTATATCTATCGAATCAAGCGAAATATCTAAGTGTTCTTTGCTTTAGAATGAAGCTTATGTAAATATCTAAAATAACATTTAAACAAATTTTCCAAATTCCGTACTAAAGATGTAAAAAATTGTGAAGTGTTCTTTTATTCACAATCAATATATATCTACCACATTCATATTATTTATATATCGACGTGATTGTTGTTTAAAACTGATGCTTACTCAAATACCTAAAAAGAAATATCACGAATTTTCGAAATTCCCACCTAAGGTTAAAAGGTGTGAAAAATGATAAAATGTGTTTTCAATTAATCGTCGATATATCTTGAACCCAGGTGGCTATTGTTGTATTTCCCAAGTTCAAGAGACACCAGTAAAGCAGTCTAAAATGTGATTCAAGGGTTTTTCGAATTTCAGTCTCTTAGGAGGTGAAAAGACCTAGATTGTGTTTTAGATAAATTTTATATATATATAAATATATAAAATATATATATATATAAATATATAAAATTTATCTAAAACACAATCTAGGTCTTTTCACCTCCTTAGAGACTGAAATTATATCGAACCCACCGAGATATTCAAAATAGTTTGCTTCAAATTCATGATTAGGTAAGTGGCCGCAAAAAAGTTTTAAGGTTTTTCAAAACTCGAACTCTCAGTAGCTACTGTACTGGGGTTATATGTGATTTTTAGTTAATGATCGATTTTGCTTCGACTGAACGAGCTATCGAGATTTTTACTTCAATTGGATACTTGAATATTTAAGGTGTGAAATTAAGGTTATTTTTAATCGATACCTAAAGGGTGAAACTTACCTAATCAGTAGAGATATTGAGGGCGTTTTCGCGTCAGAATGATGCCTACGTAAGTACCTAAAAAAATTAACGCAAGTAATTTATTTTATAAGATAACTTAGTTATTAAGAAGAGAACATAATTCGTAGACTTTCAAGGTAGACGATCCGAAAAGCAAGTACGACCAGGAAGAAATAAATTATACAGTAGTTTCATTCTACAGTTCAATCGAGAGGTGTTGTTGTTCAATCTCTATGAGTCTAGGAAATTATTAATAATTTCGGCGTTATGTGGCGCAGCTGTTTGTCGTTCTGACACAAAATACAGCAAGACAGATTAAATTAGTGTAGTTTGGATGAAGTCGTTCAAAAGCCGTGAAAATGTATTATGCAGTCTACTATCCACTAGAGTTCCTCAACAGCGTCATCCCACACATACCATCTCACTAACCTGAGGGTTGGGACACCAAGTATAGAAGTCTGTAACTACCCCACAACGCCAGCTTCTCTGTGACTATAAATACGGCCCAGGCGAATTCGCTGTTAGTGGCAGGGACAAACTTAATTAAAACTGCTTTTCGTGTCTACTTATCCTGCTTCAGAGTTAATTCGACTAGTTTTTCATTCTAACACCTGATGATTGAACTACGTATCTGGTGTACAAAGAGGTTTCTCAATTAAAACGAATACAATATTATCTGCGATGAGTAACACACGCGAGCAAAACCGCGGGGGCACTGCTATTTCGATTATAAATACTTGTGAGTAAAGTTGAACTTTTTTTGTCACTGAAAAATAAATATTATGAAGTATACACTTTAAGTATAAGTCAAGAAGCATTTCTTGGAGCGGCTACAATAAGCAATACCGGTACATATTTCTGGAACTATGAATTGAAAATCATACTTAACTATGAATATAAATGGCAAAGTGTTGCATGTTTCTGGTACTGCTTATACCACTACGAAATCCACCCTTAAGAGGTTTTAAGAGACTCATATTGAACCAAAAATAAAGACTATAGCACATTAGGTTTGAGATATATACTGCCCTGCTAAGCCAAAATGGCATATTTAATATCATGCACATCGTTCACAATAACCATTTTTCTAAAGGATTGTCCAACACTCGTATCTTTCATTTTCTTAATTAAATAACGGACATTATGTCCATTATTTAATTATGAAATAACGTACAAGTGTTGGACAGTCCTATAGAAAAATGGTCATTGTGAACAATTTGCGTTATATGAGCTATGCCTTTTTGGCTTAGCAGGGCAGTATAGTAGATTCTCAGAAATCGCATTGCTCCAATTTTAAATTCTTAGGTGCAGGATTTCCAGGAACTTTTAAATTACTTTTTTAATATATCCATAATAATTTTATAGAGTGTAAAACTACTCTGTGTGTTTATGTGCTCCATTCGTATCGAGAGTTAATTGTAAACACTTTTCACGTCTTTTCATCTTCTTATCGGTGTAAATTCAATAATTCTGAAATATTTACGAGTGTAGTAGTGAATGAAAATGATGACGATAAACTGTTGATTAAAGTTATATCGAAGATCTTTGTAAAACATATCGAACCCTTTTCCATCCCTTTAGGGGTGGAGATTCGAGAAAATTAAACCATTCTTATAATGTTGCCTTTACCTTAAGAAAACCCGTACTCAAAGTTTCAAGTTTCTAGGTACAGTGGCTTCGACCTAAGATTGATATGTCAGTCAGTCAGTGAACGTCTTTGTAAGTTACTTACATGTCTTTTGCGAATTTAAATTATTCGTAAGTAATTGTTTATTGTAATGATTGTTGTCGGTATTTAGTCACGTACTGTTGTTGAAATACCAGCTAGTTGTTGTACATGTTGTACATACACCACAAATTAATAAGGTAAACTGTTTATGTCCACGTCGTACGGATAAGGAGAAATTGGTACCAAAATAAAGGCTACTAATAAAGGTATAACTTCGATCAGTTTCACGCTAACAGTATGCATGTTCACAAAAGGCCTACATGTAAATTACAGTTCAGAGCAGTTTTGCACCCATAGTTACAATGTACGTACCTAGCTCGGTGCGAAGAGAATAAGAGAGACAGAGAAAGACCAGACGAACAAGAACACCTCAGAACTCTGCAGATGTGTGTGCTACAGTCATGCAAGTATTAGAGCGAAATCTTTCATACTTGTTATATAGATCAAGGCGTCATGGTCAGAGTGATGGTACATTGCACTGTCAGATAAGCAGCACTTTCCTCGTTACATCAGTTGGCAGCATATCAGAACATTCTAAAAAAAACTATTCCATTCAACGTAAATTCCCAGCAGGAAAATGAAACAAATGTATGTTTTTTCTCCATAAAATTGTTATGAATAGTGTTTAATAATGTATACAAGGTTATAAACAGTTTCCTTGTATTTATATCCTCAATAAATTTCCTTGTGTACAATTTATATTTCAATCTATACACATCTTAACTTTTAGTTTATTACAGTCCCTTATTTAATGACGATTTGATAAAAAAAATTATGAATGCTCCAATTAAGACAACAGGGCTGTATCTTCAGCTGGTTAAAATGAATTTATTCTGGTAATGAAATTCAGTTAACTTGTAATGAAAAGACCGTCACGCTTATAGACGATGGTGTTGAACTCTATCGACCAACTTCGGAAGATGGTTCGCCATTAATAAAGAAAACGGAAATATACGTATGTTACATATAGGCTAAGTTTATTCCTACAGGATGTAACCACTCTTGAAAGTGTAGTTGAAGTAGATGATTTTACAATAAACTCCTGACACAATCTATAAATGTCCGAGTTTTTAGATACTGCAGTATTATTTAAATAAGAAATACAATACAGAAAAATATTGCCTGCCATGTCAACCCCATCCATGAAAACTAAGGGAATGTCACATATGTAACGCAAAAAAAAAAAAAATGTACTGTGAATGCCTTATTAGTTGCTTCATTTGGGTATGTTACATATGAATAATTTACAACAAAAATTGTGTATTGTGTTTCAAAGCTGAATGAAGCCGTTTTCAAAATATGAACTAAAAGTCATGTTTCAGTAATGCAATTTAATGTTAGGTGTTGGAAGACATTTGCTGGTGGCACATGCTAATGATGTTTAAATGATATATTTGTAACACTAAAACAAGTGTTATGCCTTGTTGTGTCGTCAACACAAACACCAACGAACTGCCGCTGATATGACTGTTTGGGTCTGTGTCTAGCAGTCACTACAATGATCGCCTCCCGCCTTATCACATCAGACAAGATAGCCTGCGTGGCCAGCATCCAGCGAGCTCATTTTAAGTTCAGCGCTTACGTAGCAATAGTCGGTACTAAGCAACTGCCGCGTGACCTACTGAAAATGTCGTTTTAACAAAATGCGTACGCAGAGTTTTAGTAGTCACGAAGTAACATGGATTTGTACCACATAATTAAAACTATTATCACGGAAGGTTTGAGCGCCTTAACCGACTGAACCAA
Source organism: Medauroidea extradentata (assembly GCA_003012365.1). Classification (NCBI taxonomy): domain Eukaryota; kingdom Metazoa; phylum Arthropoda; class Insecta; order Phasmatodea; family Phasmatidae; genus Medauroidea; species Medauroidea extradentata. Next base: position 23,299 of record PNEQ01098026.1, read on the forward strand.
GCCTATATTAAGTAATTAGTGACCTCGGTGATTTCCAAAAATGTATGTGAGTTTTGTTTTACACTTACTTGCTCTTTAACGTTTCGATACGTGTACTATCTTAATGTTAGTTTAGTTCAGCATTGTCTGAGGTTGCTAGATGTCTCGTACAAAAGCCTAGACCAGTAGTAGGCCAATAAGAATAATAGTTGTGGACATTATGATATACACGGAAAATTATTATTTCCATTTAATTAAGCTGTGTCGTTGAGATAAAAATACAATTTTATTTATATTTCAATGTATAACGGATATACGTTGACCGAATACCCGCCATTGCTAGTTACCGGCGAAATTCGTGTTTTCAACTGCTCGCGTGCAGTTGGTAAGTTACCTGACTTGTGACGTCAAACGACATAAGTTTTAAACTTAGAATACCAAACAGTTGTTCGGAACCGACTATTGTTCGGTAATGACAGAATGTTTGCAAGTGGGGATCGTGTCGGTACAAAGTCCAAAGTCTGTAGGTTTACTTGGGGAACTCACGATACCCTTGTGCTTTATCCCGTCGCTGATCTATAACCACACCCCACAGTATCTAATATAACATATCAAATTGTTCCACATGACTTTTGCTACCCGTATGTTTCCGCAACTTGAACAGTATGTTTGAGGTTCAAAAGGATCAATCATGAAGCGATATGCGTGGCCAGAGTTGACGGATATAAATCTAGCATACGGGGAATCTCGTCGAAATAATGGCAGGGAAACTTGTCATCGGAATCGCATCATCACATGTTCGGTTGTTGAACGACGTCTACGAGAGAGCGGCATGTATTAAGTTCAAACGGACAGCAAAGGAAGATCGAGAAGTGTTCGTACAGCGTGGTTCGAGTAAAACGTCTTGAGGTGTATTAGATAAAATTCTCGTACCAGAGCACGATGCATAGTCTGATTGGTCAACACTAGCCACAATACTGTGCTGCGCGTAATACATGAGCAACAGCTGCATCCTTACAAGATACATGGCGTCCAGTGATTGGGCCCCGACTACTTCCCTTAACTACAAGACTTCGTGAAGTGGCTTATGCTTTATAACACAAAAACTCCGCGGTTTACTACCTCAACTATTTTCATAGACGAGGCATGTTTTACAGCCGAGAGTGTGTTCAATTCAAGAAACATTCATGTACAAAACTTATTATTATTAATATGACTCATATTATTAATAAGAACAATTAGTAATAGCCTAATATTAATAGCGGCTATAATTCACGATTTATAAGAACCCGAAGCCGCTAACTTCGTTTTTCCATCAGTATTTCGGTTAGTATTGTATGATAGGACCTCGTGTTCTGTAATATCGCTTGACTGGCGCGACCTGCACATTTTTCCTGATAAACACACTACCCACACAGATGGAAGACAAGACGTGTCACTCAGCATCCACCAAGACATGTCGTTCCAGCACGACGGAGCAGCATCACATTTCTACATGCCAGCCAGGAACCTCCTTAATCTATATGTACAAGACCGACTGACATATCAAACTGCAGCCCAAACCGCTGGATCTATGAATGTGAATTGTGTTGTGTGTGTGGGTTCCCTTTAAGTCGTAGGCGAACACTAAGAAGGGATTTTGGGAAATTCGTCCCCTAAGTGGGGGAAAGCGTGGAATGTGTTTTATAAAATGTGTCTACATAGCTCGAAACCGATGGCATATCGTCGTGAGTTTTACTTCCATGGGACATCAAGCTTATTGGCCGATTTAAATTTTTTTTCGATATTCAACTATTAAGGGGGTGAAAAGACTTGAAATGTGTTTTCGATTTATTATCAATATTTATCGAACCATTCGGGATACAGAGTTGCTTTTTAGTTCAAAACTATGTTGACGTGAACATGCGAAATGCAGTTTTGCGTTTTTTAAAATTATATTCCCAAAGAGTAAAAGGAGGAGAAAAGTGTTTTTTGTTAATCGTCTGTACAGCTGAAACCCATTGGGCTAATGTTTTAGTTTTTACCTCAGTTAGATACGTATGTGAATATATAACACAGGATTTTAAGACGATGTTCCGAAAGTTTTTAATTAAAGCGGTGAAAAGACGTGAAATGCGTTTTCGATTATTCTTCCATAACTATCAAACCAGTCGAGATATCAATGTGCCATTGGCATCAGAATTATGTTTACGTAAAGACCAAAAATATATTTCAGAATACTTTCCGAATTGGACTCCAAATATGTAAAATAAGGTAAAATTATGTTTTCGATTCGTGATCGATAAATATCGATCTCATTGAATGTTTATACATTCAGGTGATTTCTGCTTAAGATTAATACTCAAGTACTTAAAATGTAGTTAATTCACTTTTCGAAAATTGACACCTAAGGAGGTGAAAAGTTATTAAACGTGATGAAGGGTGTTTTCAATTAATTGTCTATATATCTCGAACACAACGGGCTATCGTCACAGTTTACACTTAAATGATACTCCCATACCTTAATCGTCAATAAAGGTTATTTATAAAATTAAATTCCTAAGGGACTGAAAACAAATGGAATGTGTTTTATGTAAATCCACGAATACTGTCAAACCCGTCGATGTACAGAAATATTTTTCGTTATATTGTTTTGGATACGTAAATGCCGATTAACAGATTTAAGTAATTTTCAAAATCCGTTCTCTTAAGAATGTGAAGGAATGGAAAAAAAATAACGAATCTTCAATTACGCTTTGACTCGTTAGGTTATCGTCGTGATTTACACCTCAATTGTATACTTATACAATTGTTTAAACTGTGGTGGTACGATTTTGCGAAATTCGATTACAGAAGAGGTGAAAAGTCGCAAAATTGGTTTTAATCTACCCTGATATATCTACCAAACCAGGTAATAAATTGAGAATATTTTTCTTCGGAATGATGCTTACGTAATTATAAAAAATAATTATGTCAATGTTTTATACTAAGAAAATAACTCTCAAATAAATACTCATAGGGGATGGGGGGAGGCTAACGTAGTCTTAGGAAATCTTTCAAAGCAGAAGATACGGAAAAGCAATTACAGACGTAGAAAAGTAATTTATAAGGAAGTTAACATACAACAATATAGTTCGTTTGTTCGTCTTTTGTGCGGGAACCAGCTGAAAGAGTGAAACATGTATTTCTTTTTTAAAGAACATTTTCAGTCATGAAATTTCTGCAAAAAAATTTGTTTGTTGGACGCAAGAAGAGGTAGAGGGACAGGAAAGTGTACCAAAACAAATAAATGGACAAATAAATTTTGTAAGTTGTGCGTGCGCGCGCAAATGTTTCTACGAATTTTTCGGAGTGGAGGGCAATGAGGGGCAAAACGGAGTAGAAGGACAAAACGGGACACCTATAATTTAAGAGGGAAAACACTAAAAAAACTTCTAATGTTTGGAGATAGGGTTTCCAAATGGGGAATAGAGTCAAAACTGGGTATCCAAAAAATTTTATTATATGAAAAAAATTTTGGTGAATTGTGAATGTGCCTACGAAGGTTTCTACCAAAAAAAAATTTACTTTGGAGGAGGTGGGAGGCAAAACGGTGTAGCCGAAAAAAAAAATTCTGTCTGACCATTTTCCTTTTCAAAATATACCTGGAACGCAGATTAATTACATATTTTTCCCCATTTAGCACTTTTCAACGTTTTGTTATAGAAATATAATCGCTATAAATTAAAAACCCCACAACAAGCTAGTCTCTCTCTATATGTAAGAGAACATTGACTGAACGACACAACGTTTCAAACTGAAGCTCAGAGCACTGGACCTAGAACCATGATATTTTTGTGTGGTTTCCCCTCAGGTCATATGCGATCACTAAGAGAGGATTTTCCGAAATTCGGCCCCTATGTGGGTGAAAAGACCTTAAATGTGTTTCCAATTATGTACCGAAACCTATCGATTCCTTCAGAATAACGAGTTGGTTTTCACTTAAAAATTTTGCTTCCATAAATACAAAAAAATCAGTTTAAGAATTTTTCTTTTAAATTCGACCCCCAAACAGTTAAAAAGGGGAATATATGTTTTTAATCAATCGTCTATACAGAGTGGTCCTGAACTACAGGTACAAACGCAGGGAGGTGATTCCTTATGGAAAATAAAGTAAGACATGTTTAGGACACTTTGTACCTAAGTGTAATATTGTGGGAGTAATGAGTCGCAAAATATCGAATTTGAAAACAGTATTTATTTTAAATATCGGAAACAGAATTATGTAAAACGACATGAACAACTACTACACCCTTTTCATCGCGAAAAGGTGCAAGCATTACAACCAGCTGATTTTCAGTCACGAGTCGATTTCGCTCGCTGGTTTCTGCATCAATGCGCAAACGAACCTGGATTTTCTCGCAACATTTTGTGGACTGACTAGGCTTCTTTTGCGCGTGATGGCATTCACAACAGTCGAAACAGTCACGTGTGGTAACGTTCGTCGCTGTCAATCGTGTAGCGAAGTAGGTGGTAGCCACAGTGAACAGTTACTGTAAGAAAATGCGGCATTTTCGCAAGGCACGTTCTCGTGCAGTTGCAATATAAAATAAAAACAAAACCAATAAATTTAACCCCAATGTACAATCATTAAGAGTTAATCAATTTTTTTTCCCATTTGGAATACAGCTATCAGAAGATCTGTAGAAACATGATTCTGATCCATCGTGTAACCCGCATTCACATAGAGCAAATAAATTATGGTCGTACGACCACCTTTGCAACGCGGGTTGCATACCTGGCAGGCAATAAAGTGCACCCTCACATGTGTTTCTTCTCAATAGTTCACATACACATGTTACGTGAAGGTGACTTGTATTATACATTTGTATTACATATTTGAAAAGCATTATAAAGTACCTACATGTTACACACCCATTGGTAAGACCGTACCACACCCTCGTTTTTCTCGAAGTTGTACACCACAATAGTGGCTGTGCAAATACTTACGATCAATGTAATCATTCACAATACCTTTCTTATTGTCTATTAGATTTAATTTTTGTTCTGTAAAACGTCGCTTTGTAAGGGCGGACATCTCCTTTACAAGTTACTGTACGATATTTTTCGTATGTAATGTTTTTCTAGCCCATTTAGGATAGAGCAATTGAGCACTTCCAAACACAATGTACGCAGTATTGCCTATGCTCTCCTGGTACTCTATCGCTTCAGCAAAAGCTTCGCGAGCATTTTTCACGAAAACTATGAGCCCTAGACAGTTGCAATAAGAGGATTATTTTTATTACAAAGCTCGCATTACTCAATAAAACATCGTCAAATGTTCCACTATCCCGATGGCACAAACGTTTAGTCCACTTAGAGGGTGGCCACCCCTGTTCTTTTAGTAATGGCTGAAGGTATCAACCAGCATTTAACGTGGGTTTGAATACTAATATAACACAAATCAATGTGCTAACACGTATCGACAGTTTGTGAAAAAAGTGTTTCGAATAACTTACACCTTCATCAAAATAATGGGGGTGGTCACCCCCTGTTCGGCTTACACGTTGGTGCCATCAGATGTTATGGACATGCAATGCTATAATGTGTATCAAGAGACCCCGATGAACAAAAAAGGCCGTCTTGTTGTTACACTGTAAACGGAAGCATTTACAAGAAAATGGGCTAGACAGTGTTAGGAGACTGCCACGTAGGCAACGCGTACTACACAGGTGGTGTGGCTGAACGACGCGGTAGTTAGTAACAAACGCGTACCCCACGCTAGTTTGTAAACCTACAACGCGTCATGGGCGACGTTGTGTGAGCTACGAACAGTTACTGATAGATGGTTGGTGTAGCAGAACGAATTTGTTAGTAAATGTTGCGGGGATATTGAAATTTACTGCACAGTGTAATTATTCTGCACAGTAGTAGTACGAAACCAAATGAAGTGAACAATGTAATGTACACAAATTAGTATGCGTGTAATGTAAGAAGGGTGAACATTGGAGCGCACAATTCTACGTATGCCAGTCACCATTGAGGTTTTTCAATATCATTCCCTCCGTGATGAACAGACGGTTTTGTGTTCTGTACTCTGTAAAGAGTAAGTTGTCTGGGGCTTGGCCCTGATACATTTACACTCCCCACGTCCTCCTCCGTTTAGCGTGTAATGCATGCCGGAGTACCCATTAGACGGCGACGAGTTACACTCTGACGTGCCGGGATATGTGGGCTCGTCATACTATTCACAATAACTGGGTTGCAATCAAAACCAAACGTCCGTGAGACAGTGAACATGGAAAGGTACGGGCATGCTGAGCTTACCGATATGGTATTGATTTATGGTGAAGCTAAGTGCAGTGACAGGTTACCTGCACGAATGTATCGTGAAAGATTTCCACACAGACGGCACCCAGCACATACTATTTTTGCACGAATCGTCCAGCGTCCTTGAGATAAAGGTACTCTCCTGCCACATTTCCGGAACTGTGGTGTTCATGCAACAATGCGGACACCACGATTTGAAGCGGAAGTACCCGTGTTATTGCAAATGCGCTGGGTGCATCACACATGACAGTGTGGAATGCCTTGCATGAGCAGCAGCTACGGCCCTATCACGCATGTAGGGAGCAAGCATTACTGCCACGTGACTATCAACCCAGACATGATTTGTGTGCATGGTTTTTGCAGCAGACAGCTCGTGAACCAGAGTTTCCCAGGTATGTTCTCTATACAGACGAAGCGTCTTTCACACGTCATGGTGTGTACAATGCTCACAACAGCCATGTGTGGGCTGAAGAAAACCCACATGCCAGGGTTGTGCGATTCCACCAAGAGAGATTTTCGTTCAACATGTGGGCGGGCATAGTCAATGATACCTTAGTAGGACCGTACATGTTTGCAGCTAAGCGAAAAGTCGTCTTACGCAACTGTACTTCATTTTCAACAAGGAATCACCACACGAAGTTTGAAACATACTTTCATTTACATCCTGTATATTGAACTAATGGAGTTATCGAAGTGCTCTTTATTTATAATGATGCTTATGTAAATATCCAAATTACCATTGAAATATATTTTCCGAATATTGTCCCTAAAGGATAAAATGTGTTTTCGACTCGTATTATATCGACCTTATTGCACTTTTATAAAGCAACATGAGTTTTGTTTAAGATTGATGCTTACTTAAATACATGAAGATTAATTTCATCAATTTTCGAAATTCCCCATCTAAGGAGGTGAAAAGTGGTAAAAAGTAATCAAATGTGTTTTCAATTAATCCT
>PNEQ01098026.1:30621-47539 GCA_003012365.1 Medauroidea extradentata
TATATATATATATATATATATATATATATATATATATATATATATATATATATATATATATATATATCGAATCTATCAAGATATTGATTTGTATATGCTTCAGGAGTATGATTAGGTAAATTACCACAAAAAGACTTTTTCAAGATTTTTCGAAATTGGAACTCTCAGTGCTGTACAAGGGCGATACGTGATTTTAAATGACTGATCATTCTTGCTGACTGAACGGGCTGTCATCGTGATTTTCACTTTACGTGGATACTTATAATGGATATTTAAAATGAGAAACTGTCGTATAATTCAGCATGTGATGACAAATACTATAGTAATGATAATATAGATTAAATCTAGTTCACAACATGCCCTAAGAATCAGGTAGTAGGACAACCAACAAATAAAACTAATTAAGGATTCATTCCTCTCGTAAGTGATTCCAAGACGAAGGTAATAAAATATGAAAAGTGAGGTGTTCTTCTATATTCGCTGTGAAAATCTGTGTAACCCCATTTCTCACTAAGTATTGTAAACATACCTTAACTAAATTTTAATTAAATTTTTGTTTCTCTCTCAGGTTTCGCTATATTTGATAACTCAGTGAAATAATGTATAAATACATAGGTTCGAAACTTAAGTATTGTATTGTAGAGTTCCTCGGCTAACAAAGTTCAGTCGGAAATTTACCTATGCACTCATACCACTGGGTTGGAAAATTGAGACAAAAATGTTTTTTAACAGTAATTTACGATAAGTTCATTTTATATGAGCATCTTACAAATGGAGTCCGACGATGTCTTGAGGCATACTAAAAAAATTCAAATATTGAAAAAAAAAAAAAAAAAAAAAAACAACTTTTAACCTCTTCTTAAAATGGCTATGAATTTCACTTCTTGAAAAACATTCAGCGCAGAACAACCCCTTGAATAGTGCTGTCTGAGTTGGTTACGAAAATGTCCGGAGGAATATGTGATATATATACTGTTAGAAAAAATTTCGGTGAAATTACGGAAAAGTACTGGCAAAAATTATACAGAAATCTTCGTAAAGTAATGGACACCAGTTTTTCTTGATTCCGGAACCCTCCGTAAAATTACGGACAATCTGCTTTCCGCAAAAATATTAAATTTCTTTAAAATACTGGCACTCCATTTCCCAGAATTTCTACATTTACTTATTAACTATGATATCTGGAGAATCTTACGCACTATTTAGTTATCTGATAAATTGTTCGTATTTGCTGGGATTCGAACCCATGACCTTATAGTTGCCAGGCAGAAGCTCTAACCACTGTACCAAAGAGATAATTTAAGAGTGAATAAGTTCCGTGCAGTGGTAAGATATAAACTTTATAAGAGACAACTTTTGTATTTGACATCCTGATTTTAGAGAACTTTATTAGTTACATTATGAGAAAAAGATTTTATTCTGTAGAAATAAATAACTTTAAAGGCACATAAACCCTAGCGCGAAGCACAGAGAACAGGAGCTATTTTTTCAGCTGTGTTGAAGCAAGGAGAATACAAGATGTGTGTGGACATAGAGTGGGGTAGGCTAGAAGGGTATGTTTTAAGGAAAGGGAGGGGGCAGGAGAGGCTACAGGGGATGCTTTAAGACAGGACAGGGGTATATCATAAGGAGAGAAGGGTTGTGACAGGGAGGGGGTATGCCATAAGGGTAGAGATAGGCTAGTACAAGCATAGGATGCAGGAGGTGGCAGACATCCACTTTCCCCTTATGGTGTTTAGGCATAACTTGTACCAAAACAGTCCACTCCCCTCACTTCCACTCACCCCTCTCTCCTCTGCCCAACTTCTTCTAGGGTGGGGCTTAAGCCCTCAGCCAATCACAGACCTCATGGCACTTAGGTGCTATTCGTACCGAAAGACCCCAACAACCAATCCCAGCCTAGGACACGCCCCCCTAATGGCTCAGTAGCCCAATAGCAGCACGCGGGGGAGGGGAGATAATTGCTATTCAAATGCACCTTATGCTGGTTTTTCTCCCAGTTAGGTCAAAACGCCCATGTGGTCACTACTCTGAACACTTCCATCACCTACTGGACCGTTTGGTCCTTTGTCAATGCGCGATACGAGTCCTTGTTTTTATTGCTCTTCTCTTCCAGCAAAGTGTGGAAATACAGGCAGCAGCACTTAACTTCTATTACCATAGCATGTCTTGTCTTCTTTTCGCTTAGTACCACTGTGCACGCACATTAACTCCAGGATTCATGGTGATTATTAATACCACTTATTTTTAAGAAACACAGTACAATATGCTTTAAAATTGCATAAACATATTTCCATGAATTTATGGAAAGTTATGGTTAAATATCCGTAAACTGGCAATACGGACAAATTTCTGTAAACGAAAAATACGGAAGCCACTTCCGTAAAATTACGGTACTTTACTGTAAATATTTCCATGAATTTACGGAAATTTTTAACATTGTATGGTTGTAAAAACTATTTCGTGATAAACAGCTCGAAGTCTTTCTTCAGATGTCCAAGGGCCCGAGACATGTAAGTGTAAATTCGTTAATTACATGTATATACATATAGGAAATAACTAATTGGACAAACAATAAAAACAAAGATAATAAAATTTTGGTATTATATAGCTGCCAACAATGGGTCCTTACATGTCAGCGAGAAGATCTTGATGATGTGTCATTTAAAAAACTAGACAGGCTTATTATTAACGTAGCTTTGAGCGCTCCCCTTTCTCTCGCGAAATAGCTGAAAACCTTATTTTCAGTGCTGTATCTAAAAAAATATATAATTTTATAAAAAAAACAGCGCACTTCTTTGGATTTTATTCCATACAATTCATAAATTAGAGTGTAAGGCCATCACTAGTATCACAAAGAAAAAAGATGATATTAAGAGAATGTTGTATACTAATTTAACGTTCCTTGTAAAGACGGCCAGGCTGACTACTCGCATGTCATTATAGTCTTTATCGCTTCCATGCTTCCACGTCTCAAACGCGTAAATTACCTGTAAGTCTATACCAATTTTAATAATGGAAATAAGATTAAGTTTTTAAGTAATCATATCATTAAATACTAATCTCACAGTTTGAATTATTGTCGGACTAATACATATGTTACGAGATGGGCAAAAAGGGAAGGGGGAGCACAGAGGCTTAAAGAATCCGAGGACGTATTTTCAGGCATATTGACATATTTTTATTTTATTGGGTATTAAATTTAATATATACAACAGTCGTGCAGTTGAAATAACTAGAATATCCTTCCACGAAAAGAAACATATACGACGTATATTTTCTTTATAAACATGTAGTTTCTGTACGGTTTGACAGGAGTGAAATTAACGACCATTGTCTTGAGGGTGTGTCATTTATTGGTTACAGAATGCTGTTGTATTATTAGTGTATCTTTAAACATGTTATGTAAGTCAATTTATAATTTTATAAATAACAAAAATTGAAAACATTAAAACCCCGGAATTGCATTAAAAAATAGTAAAAACTTTAGCGTAGGCGTAAATGTACACGTAATACCACTGTAATTCACGCTACATAATAAAAAAATATTTTTATTACTAAACGATTTATAAATTAACTTCAAGGGCCCCAAAAACAATAGGAAAGTCGGCACCTGTGCGGCTACCGATCCCAAATATATTAAAGCATTAAATAAAATATTACCACATTGTAAACTTGCTTAGTTTTATTCATATGCTTATCAGTTGGCATTCAATATACTAACCATCTAGTAAGCACGAAAAACTGGATAGATATAAATTATTTAATGAACATACATTGCACGATTTTTATTGTATTTAGCACATTTGGGTATACCATTTCGCAGCGCAAATTTTAAGAGTTATTGTCGACAAGAATATGTACGGTTTTGATAAATATATCGTAAATATTTAGAACATTTCTTGCAGCAATGTCGAATCAAAAATTATGAACTTGATAGTGAAACCAGCTGAAATCGAAGTATGTGATGGATGCTTCAAAAGACATAATCAATTGTTTTACTAAGGGTGTAAATGATCATTGTGGGAGAATTAGTAGTAAAGAAAAAAAAATTAAAAAAAAAAAAAAAAAAGCCATGCATATGTAAGTTGTAAGAAATATCTGGCATTGGAATGACAAGAAATAATTATCTGGGGAATAAACTACTTGGTATCTATTTAGATGCAGCACAAAAATATTTGGTTCCTGTATTTTATCTGCCTTTTATTTACAGTAGCAATTAATACTTTGAAACTTGACCAGAATCAATGAAAATTTTCAAAACCATCTTCCTAATCATTATTTTGGTACATGATAAAAGTAGATAGAAAAAATGTGTTACTGGCACAACGAAGGGGGAGGGGGAGCTGGGGAACCGTTGAAGCCATTTTGGATCACGTCATGGTGGCATTTTGGATGACAACCCGTCCGCCATCTTGGATTTCGTCACTTCTTGTCACCATCTTTGATGATGTCACCCACTCTTTATCTTGATGTCACTCATCCGCCATCTTGTATTCTATAATTTTATACTCGCGCCCTGTCATTCCATCTTCTCAGCTCCCCAAACCAATCCCCCGCTCAAGCTGCCCAAACAAATCCCCCCATGAAAAATCGGCCATGACCTGTTTCTTTCTCATGCTCTGTCATTCCATATCTTCAGTCCCGCAGACCAATCTCTCTGCTCTGGCTCCCCAGATCAATTCCCCCGCTCTGGCTCCCCAGAACAATTCCTCCCCCCCCCCTGCTCTGGCTCGCCAGACTAATCCCTTCATTAAGAAATGGCAATGACCTGTATCTCTTTCCCATGCACTGTCATTCTGGCAGCTCCAAGAATTCTCTACTCATGCTCTGTCATTCCATCTTCTCGGTTCCCCAGACCAACCTTCCTGCTCTGGCTCCCCAAACCAATCACCCCATGAAGAATCGGCCATGGCCTGTACCTTTATCATGCTGTCATCCCGGCAACTCCTAGAATTTTTTCTACTCATGCTCTGTCATTCCATCTTCTCAGCTCCCCAGACCAATCCCCCAGGAAGAATTGGCCATGACCTGTATATTTATCATGCCCCTAATTCTGCCCATTCTGCAGTCCTATCACTCTTGAGGAATCAGCCATGTCCTGTTTATCAACTAGCATGTGTGTGTCGTGATATGCACGGCGGTTACAGTAAAGATATATATGAGTGTGTACATAGGTAATATTCAGCAACTGATGAATTACAGTATCAATTATAATCCCCCTCCCAAGTGATACTTATGCTCTGGTCACCTAGCCCTATGTCTTTCCTCCTTTACTGCTGCAGCCTACGTCTTAGAGTGAATCGACCATGGCATGTTTCTTATACTTAAAGTTCAGAATTTTAAATTGTGTTGAGGGTAAAGATTATTCGCTTTGGTAATTAAATGCATGTTACATAGTAATTTTGTTGCATATTCATTGATTTGCAGTACCAATCAAAAGTGTGTAGTCATCACTACTAAACCATTCGACACATGTGTCTGCTTCCCGTGGAATAAGGCAAACACATGAACAACATATTATCAAATGATTAGAAAAGTGTTAAGTCATAAATACTACCATTTGTCATACATGAACGAGTATTTTAGAAATGTGTGTGAAGAAGTTATCATCAAATGATTTGCAGTACCAATGAAAAGTGCATAGTTTTCATTACTAGATATTGCGCCGTTTATAAGTTGTATATTTGTATTTCTAATATTCCGGCACACGTGCTATTATTTATATTATAAGAGTGAGTTATTAACTGGATTTTAACATTATTATTAAGTCAAGGGTGCTGTGATTATTAATTTTCACGCAGTGTTTCTCTGCTAGTTGTGCTACTGTTTATTTTCACGTCTCCCAGTCCAGGTAGAGCGACCGCAGGCTCGCTTCCCGGGCCAGCTCACCATGCCACTATCAGTCTGTAATAATATCCACAGGTTATACCATACGCGCCTGGAACTACTGTTCTCACAGTGTTGGAGAGAGACCGCATTCTCGTGTGCGTCACTATGTTAGCGCGATTCGTTCATGGCTGCATTTTCAGCTCGACTGCAGGCACAACAGTAACCTCTCCACTGCCAAACCTTTTTCGATTTTCCGCATGCAGCTTGCGTTGCGTACAGAGTGTACTACCCTTCAGCATGCTCCATACGACATCTGTCGGTGACTTTCTAAGTTTTTCAGCGTCACCAACGCTCTTCGCACAGCATCCTTGTGTAAGCCTCCACTCAACCAGCATGACGTACTTTACTATTGCTCCTTGTTTTAGGGAGATGATAGTCTTCGGGAGTTAGTGCCCAAAATGTTTTGTTATTTCTTTTCACATAATGTAGCATAGTTAAGTTTTACATTTTTATGAGTTAATTTTAAAGCATTTGTGATAAAATTTTAATATTTTTTGCGTACTTCAAGATGCAAGCCATCAAGACTACCCTCCATTTGGCATGTCTTCCCACCGCGTCCACGCTTGTTAGGCCCTCTTTTGTAACGTTTAAAACTAACGTTAATTCTCCACTTCCATTTTTATTTGTTACAGTGGATGGTTCAAGTATGCTACTACCTGATTTCAAGAATCCTACTGTTCATTTTAAGTATACTTAATTTGCTAGTCCAACTAAAGAATGCAACTACCTGCATTCAATTACTGCAACAATGCTTCAACTTCCAGTAATGCTGTTTACAATCAACATGTCCTTTCTTTGAACGTCTACTCGTCGCTATGTTATACGTTTCAGCTAAGTTATAGGTAGCCACCTAAACTTTAATTTTTACGTAACACGTTTTGTCATTCAGGACTTTTATACGCTTGATTTTACATAACAAAATGAACAATAAAATTTCTTTCTTTAATAATGTTTAGAGGTTAATAAAACTTAGAATGTCAAGGGGACCCTTAGAGAAGTTAATATTTAAAAGGCTTTGCATGAACCTGTATAGTATATCAAATCATAAATGTTGCAATATGCATTTTGTAATTCAATATTTCTTGTCTAATTAAACTGCCCAATATTTTATATAATAAATAGTTACATTCACTCTGCCTCATATAATAGTTTTTTTTAACAGCCCTTCCTCTGGGAATTTATTTATACTATTTTTTTCTGTACTGTTAGCTGTACACGAGCAGTCTTAAGCAACAGCATATTTTGTGTCCAGTCTCCTTTCTAGTACGTTTTTAAAGATTATATATTATAACTATGGTGGCAGACAAATAATATACATCTAAATAATGAAAATAAACCTAAATACAACAAGAGGGAGACGGGATAATATTACAAACCATTCAACACGTGTACCTGCTTTCTGTGTAAAAAGGCAAACACACGAGATACGAAACGTGAATAATCCATTATCAAATTATTTGCAAACGTGTATAGTCATCAATACTACCATTTGTCGTACATGAACGAGTATTTTTGAATTGTATGTCAAGAAGTTAGCATCAAATGATTTGCAGTACCAGTCAAAAGTACATAGTTTACGTTACTAGATATTACAAACCATTCAACACATGTACCTGCTACCTGTGGAATAAGGCTAACACACACGATATTAAACATGAACAATTTATTATCAAATGATTTGCAGTGCCAATTGAAAGTATATGGTTTTCATTACAAACCATTCGACACACATTACATGTGCCTGCTTCCTTCTCCAAAGAATAAGACAAATGTAATGAGACATAAGATACGAAACATCATTGTAAGATATGTACATATTGTTTGCACACGAAGGCGATGATGTTTAAATAATGTCTCACATACACAAGAGCTCAAAAAAATCTAATTTGTAAAATAAAGATAATATATACACACAAAGGAAAAGATCTTATACGTGATTTATACAGTCTCGCAGCTGTCTGACTTCACTCCTCAGACTACGGATCTCCTCCAGAAGAATATTATCATCAATTTCACGTAGTTTACGAGATGTATGATGTGCAACAGCCGCCCCTTCTCGATGAAGACGAACTTCCCCGTGGATGTCCCTCAAAGTTAGCTCTTCGTCGTCCAGACGATCAGTTGACGATGCCAGTGATGTTGGTGAATACTCACTACACTAACATCGAGAACTTTTCATGTTTAGGACGTTTTCAAGTTTCAGCACATAATTTATAACATCGGTAGGCTGAAGGGGAGGGTGCACCACTCACCGAGTCGGGGGGCTACAAACTGACCGTAGCGACACTTTACCGTACGACTGCTACTATGGCTCCAGCACATAGAGCTCGCTAACCAATTACATGCACGCATAGTCACGTGTAAGTTGCAGCCACTGAGCAAACTGAAGCAATTATCGAAGGTGCGTCCCTACAGTTGACTGACCAATTGAATAACAGTGTGATTTTAACTGAAATCTGAGAGAGTAGATAGATTTAGGGGCTACTGGGACACAGGGTTCAGGGTGAGGTGCTGAGGTGCCACGTCCGCCATCTTGGATGAAGTCACCACCACCATCTTGTTTCCGGTCGCCATCTTGTTTCCGGCTGCCATATTGGATTACATCACTTTCAAAATTTCCCAAAATTTAAAAAAATTCAAAAATAAAAAAATTCTAAAATAAAATTTTTGTTTCTGGTTGCCATCTTGGAATGATTTTCCTCCCGCCAATTTTCAACAGTCATTTATTTATGCGGGCTGGAGGCCGCCATATTTAAAGTTCCCGCCAAAATAATCTATTATTATATATAATTCTAGAAATGAACACCAGGGAGGTTTGAGCTGTAATTTTTACTCACTTGATTCTATTCCACCCGTATACAAATGTGCTTAAGGGCGGCGTGTAATGTACCATACTCTCGCCTCTATCACCAATATTTTTTTAATGCATGCCTCCAGGCATCTAGATTGACAAGTCTTGACGACAAGTATTATATATCACCACCATCAATCATATTCATTTAATTTTTTTAAAACCTTTTATAGTAATGTAACAGTGTAGCATGTATGTAATCACTGATTAAGTGTACAAGGACTGGTGCATCTTATGCTCTTTAAGAAAATTTATGACAGGTGAATAATGTCTCTCAACTCACACAATGTTAAGTTTTAAAATTTTATTAATTAAAATATACAGTAAAACAATACTTCACGAAGGCTCTGGATTTCGGCTCGCAGGTCTAAGCTGCTCTTCTGCGGATGCCTTCATTATGGGAAGCTTCTCTACTGGAAGAGTCGTCACATCTCATAAAAGGTACCTGTTGTTGCCCTCACCTTTTACCCGGGCTTGGGACCAGCAACACTACTGTTCTAAAGTAGTGCAGGCAGGTTTACACTGCTGAATCTCACAAACCATTATTTACAGAGCACAAACACAAAAAATACCAACGTAGAAATTTACAGCACACCAAGGAACAAGAAACATAAACACAAAATATTATACAACACATAAAAACTAAATATTTACAAAATCAACAACTATATACAATGAACTGTGAACACTATTTACAAGTTACCATTGTAACCGTAAGGGATCGTGTTTATCTCATCATTGCATATTTGTTGCTTGTCATCTTCCCACGACAGAGCCAGCTTGTTGGTACACTCAGTGTACACATTGTGCTGATGGAACCTGATGCTACGTATGGCAGCACGTTTCCTGCTCTGCTCCATTAAAATGGACTTGTAGTCATCGAATGTTAATTTATTCTTTACCACGCACTTTTGCACACCCTTGGCCCTCTTGGAGACCTTACCATTATATTTGTAAGTGTACATTTTAGCACGCAACCCTACAAATTCACTCACCTCCTCCCCACAACACTTGTCTTTGAATTTTCCCACAACCTTTTTATTGATGGGGGAGTAGCACTGGTGTGTGGGAGGGTATGTGCTGGTGTCAAACTCGGGCATGAAGGTGAAATCTGCTGCCAAGTCACTGTAAAATTCTTCTGTCTGGATCTGGTATATGAAGGAGTCGGTGTCCATGTAGGCCAGCTGGAGTCTGTCACCATAACGAACCTGCATTACGTCGTTGTGGAACCTATACATGAGGGTCTTGGAGAGCTCGAGGACTGTGAAACCGGCATAAATAGGCTTGTCAAACATTATTGCCTCTTTCTCCATCTTCATCAAAGATAGTTTTTCAGAGTAAATTGTGTGACACTTAAAGGTGGGCTTAGCATTTAATTTCTTCACTCTCGCCTCCTTACACACCATTTCCATTACTTAACGTTTCCTTTTATTTTCCATTAATTTGCCGAAGGTCGCTTTGTTCATCAATTTATAAAAGTCCTTCTCGAAATCAGTTTTAGCAGCTGTACATTTCTCTGTGTTGAGGTCGATCTAGGGCTTCAACCATGCCTCTTGCACGAATTGCAGGACACTGTGGACTTTTGTTACCCTGAGTCCATGCTCCATCGCCTGCTTCAAGTTAACATAATGTACAATGTAGTGTTCCTTATTCTCCAATGTGGTCATCAACTTCTTCTGTTTGGAGCCAGGAGCGAATTCATTTACGGGAAGGAACAGTAGGTCTCTATGATTGTTGTGTAGTTCCTCAGGATACTCCACATCCACCTCCAGAATACTCCCGATATTGCCATCATTTGGCGTGGCCAACACATCAACATCGCCGTCAACCCAATGAAAGTCACTTTTAGGGAGGGGAAGCGACATTGCCCTACCATAAAGGTTGTTGGCATCCACGTATTGGAGAAACACCGATGGTTGGAGTGGATTGTATGTCGATGGATCATACTTGTTTGCTTCACAATGCCTCTTCACAAATTCAGCCACCCCTACCCTTATTCCTTGTTCAATGAAGAGATACATATTGTAGTCGGTAATGAGTTCCAGCTCAACTTTGGTCTTCTTCAACATTATGTCGAACGAAAAGCCCGGCGCACTGATGTACCTAACACAATCCAAGCCGTAGGTTTTGAGGCACAAGGACCTAAAGTTCTCGAAAACATCACTCAAGAGAAGTACATCTGTCTTGAGGTATACTTCACTGTATTCCCCAAGAGTCTGGCAGTTGAACTTTGACCAGACCTTCCATGTATTTACGTAGCCTGCATCAGTAATGTTAGAGTCTGTTAGCAGGTTATAAAAGTCTTCTTTGGCAAGTAGCTGAGACCCTTCGAGTTTTTCCCAATCAGTAATATAACCATAGAGAAACACTCCCTTTCTGGTGAAAAGCTCAAGGTCATACAGGGCAAAGAACTTGCTTGTGTTCTCGAACTCTGATGCGGGGAGGTTCTCGACGAGGGTGGCAAAACTAGAAGACATAAATCTGAAAGTGTCTATAAACTGTAGTGTGAGTCTTTCACCCAGAGACTTTGTGAATATGATGAGTTTTTCTTCGGTGTGGGGTATAATGAAGATATCATTGTCGTCATAGGCCAGCTGCTTAATAATAAAGTTCTCATCAGAGGTGAGATTGTAGAATAGTACTGGTAACCTCTTTGGGCGATGGCAGAGTTTGTTGCACTCGTTACATGAAGGCCCCAGATACTTTCCTGTGAAGTAACAATGGTCATGGACTTTATGATTCATCTTCGTGAAGGACTCATTACAGTAGCAGCATTCTTCAGCAGATAAATAATACAACAATTCAAGATTGGTCAGAGCTTTCATGGGCTCACTAACATCATATATGTCTTTCACCTTCTTCCCAATATCCACAATGGTCTCCATGAATTTCTTGTCAGCATTTTCCCCTCTGTAAAGTATGGGCTCTGTCAGCAGACATGTCGTTTTAGCAGCAGGAATCACATCATTATCCACATGTACATATACTGAAAAACTGTAGGGTACATGGTGCTGGTAGGCATAGGTGTAGGATTTCTCCGGGTCTGGCTGGCAGGTACTGACAGGTTCAAGCATAGCTTCAAAGTCCCCATACACGACAATAGGAAAACCCTACACTGGCACAGACCAGTAAAAGTCATTACAGGTTCAGGTTTGAACAGGTCTACTGGCCCTACCTTAACCTACCTTGTGGTGCAACCAAGGCGATATCACAAGCAGTGACTCTGTCCATTACAGGTCTGCACAGGCCTGCAGCACCTGGGCTGTACTTCCCCACATATGAGTAAAGTATTGTGTCGTGAGAGCAGGCCTGTACAGGCATTCGAAAGACCCCCTTCCTCCTCCGCTCCCCTTTCCGCCTCTACCTCCTCCACCTCCTCCTACTCCTTACAGTACTCCTCTAGTCGTCAGAGTATTGCAACATCTCTATCGGCCTCGTCACGCTAATCGGGTGTGGAGATAAGGGCTCGCTCTGACGAGTCATGTCTCGTGACACACTTGCAAGGCAGTCCAGACGCATGTTACGACATCACATGTCTACCTTGTACCTTTCAAGTGTTTTAGCTGAAAATTTCTACCTCACTCAAGCCTTGTACAACTACACAACATAATATCTGAACTTGTGTTTTTTCATACTTTATCTCGTAAGTAGTAGTAACTGGTGATTTCAGACACACATTTCATTTTTCCAAAGACATGTATGTTTGGTAAATATCCGTTGTTTTCATACAAGTAGTAGTAACTGGTGATTTCAGATATAGTTTATACATCATTTTCATGTATTTTTTAACCATTTATTACAACTCTGTTTATGTAAAAGGTATCACTAAATTGCTAGGAAATAATAGTAATGAAAATTCATTTTATCATGTTTATTATTTTTTCTCCATGTATTACATACATACACTTTTATACATACATCATACCAGCATTTCCCATAATATACAAGAGTCCAACCACATATTACCACAACAAATATTTACATACATCATGAATCTTCGAGTACTTTTAAAATATCTTTGAGTATTGCACACACATGTTTGCATACCAAGGAAGCAAGGTAGTCCTCTCCAACAACAGGGCACGTAAATGTAGAATCACCAACGTCATATTGTCCTTCAATGGCTGTCTGGTCCCCAAGGTTGTAATTCTGCATATGGTCACCATCTGCAGCATCGTCACAGGATGTAGAATTGGCTGCAGTCTCGGGGAGCTCGGGCGACAAGAGTCTCTGCATAATAGATTGATTTTCCAGTAGTGCATGAGCTACAATGTCTTCATTGGAGGCAGGTAGCTGTGTACTGCTCCGCATGTTGAACACTACACATTTACCTTCAGGGTAGCAGCCAATCATCTCTTGACAATGTTCCCAACTTGTAGGATAATGTGAATACAGCCAATGTTCACCCAAGTTGCACTCTTCAGTGTATTCGAGGTAGCTGCCTTCACCATCCCAGTAGGAATACTCCACACACTGATCTTCAGGCTTTACATACTCGTAGTGCTCGGCAGGAGAGAAGTGCTGCGTGTTGTCACGTTGATGGTCTACAGAGATCTGAATATCTTCACAAAATGGTGGTTGTGGTGGAGCGGTGAAGGAGGTGTGGAGTGGCGGTGGAGGTGTGGTGTAGGTGGTACTGGGAAAAACCCACTCATCTTCTACATGGAAAACTGGTACAATTTATCAGAATGTGCCATATTCTTGTACACATACAACTGAAATGACACTTGATGTAGCAGAACAAACTTCCAGAAATTTCTGCTTCATTTTCACTTGAAGACTCGTCGTTACATGTTGCCTCCTCCATCTTGACTGATAATTAAGAAATGTCTTCGCCGACATATATTTAAATTTTTCTTTTGTAATACCCCTTCAAAAAATTTGGTGGTGAGAAATTAATATCTTGCAACAGTTTTTCTCTATACACAGGACACAGGTGAGAAGCACAAACTGCTGTAAGGCATTGGGTATGTGTGGATGTTATTACACTTATGTTATGTTGCAGTCCATCACATTTATCCACAACAACAACACACTCTGTTGTCTTAATCCATGATTTCATTTGGTCCAGAATCAGTGGCAGTGGCAAAAATGGTTTGCACAAATTAACTGGGCAGTTATCAACATCACACGCAAAACAAGCTGTAACATTGCTAGTAGTGTGTGGTGAGAAGGGATTAAATGTTACACGAAAATGGTTGCCATTTCTACACATTTAAAAATAAGTTCTGTTCAGAATATCACTACTGCCCTCTTCACTTTCAAATTCAATTTCATAAATTACACACTGTTTGCTGGTAACTGCGTAGATACAGTTATCTGCCCAGGGCTCGAACATGGGGTGAGGTATAGAATCCTCCTTGGTGGGGTCAGGTCGTAGTACTGGTTTGTAGTCTTCAGAGTCTTCAAAAATGTAGTTGCGGGCATCGTAATTAAAGTATTCATAAATGTCATTGCGAATTTTGTCACTAAAGTTTATATGACTGTAGTTGGGATCTTCTATCATTTTTCTGCGATTCTTGTAAACCTCTTGCTTGATACGTGAAAACAGAAAACTTTCAGTTCCATAGCCCCTGTACATGATGATGGATTAACGAGTTGACTAAGATTACAAATACACTTCACACATCAGAGGAGTGCATGGATACGTCCACCGAACTTTCCCTTTGTTCAAAATGGCAGTGTGTGTCCAGCCACTGCACCTTTCCACCCAGCAAATAACTTGTTCATCACGTCTTAGCACGTAGCAGATACAACTCTCACTGTTGTGGCGAATGATGATCTCACCTTTAGCTCGATTAATAAGCTCCTCATTTGTGGATGGTAGCTGGCTATCTGGTCGGAGATGGAAAACTGGACAGTCTACAAACTTGCAGGGAATAGGCGTCACACTGAACACATCTTCGTCGTTGACCCACAGAAAGTGTTCAAGTCCATTGCAGAATTCGAGACGCTCTGGAAGACGAACAGGCATGTAGTGTACCCGGCGAAAACCAACTTCCGCCTCGATGTAGTCGTGGAACTCTTCTGGTCGAAATCTAGTGTCCATTGTTCAGCTGGGGCTGCACACTCTAACGTAGTAACTTGACCAAGCAGTAACTGTGCGGTCCTCCCGTCCTGGCCTGCTATATACTACCTACTCTGACATCACTCTAGCTCACGTCACTGGGGTTCCCAAGCACCACAGTCGTAGCAGTAGCACGTTCAGGCGGGAGCAGGTCAGGTCCCGCTCACAAGACTCGCAGCAGTGTTCAAGCCAGTTGAACTTTCTTTCAAGTAGCGGAGCGACTGGCACTCGTACGTAGTTTGCAAGTCTATAATATTAACATTGCAATAAATTCTTAGCCATTTTTTCTGCACCACCCCGGCAACAAAGACAACTTATTCATCACCTATAATTTTAGTTAATACGTCTTTAATTTTCTCATAATCCTTATATCTGTCTTCCCTGTATTGCATGGTAATTTTCTGTCAGCCATCTACTGGAGCGTTTACTTTTCTTATCCAACAATTTCTAGTGAAATTGTGGCAGGAAGCTATGCGTTGTCACTTTTCCATCCTGGTATGTTATGCTAACCTCTTTAAGAATAAATCCGAGTTGAGACTGGAAGCCCTGGATGCTTGCGTACATGTTGACGTCCAGGATCGAACTGAGCTTAAGTTAGTATTTTCACCACTTTATCCCTTGCATTATATGTTGCCAAACGGTCGTGGATAATGAGAGCATAGGCCTGTGTGCTGGCAGGTATATTCTCCGCTGCAGTAATTTCAATGCAACAATCAATTACTCTTGTGTTTATACTATCGTCTTGTTTACTTACATCAAATACAAGGCGTGGGGCACTGTTCATAAACTCATCAGGTTCGAGTGTGGTCTAAGCTTCGTGCCCATAGTATGATTTCTGGAAATCTGCAAACATTTGGTATGCCAACATGAAAGAACCATTACTGAAATTCGTGTTCTAGTCCACGTATGGAAAACTTTCAGAGTTCAAAAACACTTTCGCATTCTTTATATTGATGTGATCAAACTTTGAGCGATCTGCACTTGTAGTATTCTGTCTTTCGGTCTGGAATGATAGAATTATGTAGCGTGGTTTTTCCGTTGCAAATGATGAATTAACATTCCAATTCACATTTTGAGACTGAGTAAGGGCCGGACATGTTTCCAAGTTCCACGAGCGGAAAGCTACATCTATATTCTTTCCTTTCTCGACAAACTTTAGTAGTTTTATTCTCTCCTCCATTTTACTTGAACATGTGGCAGCAGCCACTCTATCGATTGTATAGAGAGTGTTGTGACCTCTGGGTTTTCTGACGTATCCAGTAAAGCATTTGTCTGAGTATTGGCTAAAAGTATGTCCAACTCTTGCTTAGAATTCACTATAATATGCTTGTAATCTTCGGCGAATCCCAGCAACGAGGAAAGTTGTACACATGTTTCAAATCTTCCACCATCGTATACAGGAACTTTATAATTTGGTTTGATTCCCCATCCGGCCATTTTGGCTGCGGGTAGTTGGTTGTGTTAGAGGCAGGTAGTTCTTCATAGTAGTCGTAATACCTGCATCCCGTGTCTGATCAACCTCGACACCATTCAGTTCATATGCAATTTTATTAATCGGGTGAAGTACTCCATTTCTAATTATCTTGGTGGTTACAGGTAAGGTATTTCCTGCCTTTGTTAATGTACCTCTGAATCTTAAGTATGAGTTACATGGTAAAGTATAAATGTCCTGGTTTTGCACCGGTATTCGAACCTCTGACGACAGCTGGTATGGTCCGGGCAGGCATGGTGAATAAGCATGGAATTCAGTCTTTGTTATGGAATCCTCATAACTAACGGGCTCGTCCACATACAGTATTTCTGCTTCCATTCATCTTGACTTTGAAGCCTAGACTCTTCAAGAACACTATATTTTTAAGTGTTAAGGGCGCGGTCGATGAACTGGCACGAATGTTAGCGTTCTTTGACAGACGATAAAAATAAAACTCAGTAAGTTAAAACTATTTGAAGTATTGTAGTACAAAGTACAGCGTTTGTTAATGTGTTTGACATAATAAAACCATGAAATATAATCCCTGAAATTATTTTAAAAAAATCACAAATGTCAGACAATATTATGTCCACGAACCGACGCCATTTCAACTTTCCAGGGTGTAATTTATGTGTGA
>PNEQ01098028.1:0-19377 GCA_003012365.1 Medauroidea extradentata
CTTATACTACGATAAACAGATAAGTGTAGTTCATTATATGATTGCTGTTTATTGTCATAAAAATTCATGTGACGGTTGCGGCAGATCACAGATAGCTATTTCAGGAACGAGCCTGGTACTGTAAGGGTTATGAGTTCAAATCTAGGTGTCGGTTGAATTTTTTTTACGTTATATATTCATTTGGGATATAATTGAGGGTTGTAGTGGACTTAAACAAAAATGTAAATAAAAGATGCAAGATGTTCTGCAAAAAAAAAAAAAACTAAGTCATAATTCTAATTTGCATTAACAATATTTTTAAAGTGATGAAACTGTATTAAACTGTGCGCAAAATAACTGCTTGTTGTAAAATTTTTACATATTTTAAAATTTAATTAATTTTAGTACAGTATCTCTTCCACTGTTATGCACAAAAAAGTGCTTTGGTTTGATGCTTTATTTTAGGTTATAGATTAATGAATATAATAAAATAGCTACGCAGTTTTCTACATGGCATCTGGGAAGAATAAAGAAATGCTGTAAACCATAATTTCAAATATATTCAACATAAGTTTTTGTGATATTACAAAATGAGTAACTTTAGCTTACATTGCGGGGTAATCAATTTAATCTGTAAAAAAAAAAAGTAAAATGTTTGGTACACAGCGTTAGTTAAATAGAAGTATGTAAATGAATAACAGTTTTTTACTACTTATTTTTACAATTATGCTCTATGTTATCTAATTAAGTAAATAGTAAAAAGTAACATTAGAAACTAGAAACTTAGTAACATATGTATATGTATATATATATATATATGTATGTATGTATATATATATATGTGTGTGTATATATATATATATATATATATATATACATACACACACACACAACTGACATTTAAATAGTAAATATTGTGTAGATAAACTAAGAGTGAAGTTGTGTTCGCGTCGTTGAGCGAGACCATGCCTCGCGCACGAAATATTCTATCTTCCACCTGCCGCCAAAACAGCAGCGATTCCCGGAAATCGTCATGAGGAGCATAGAAAGTTAATTTATTCTATCCTTTTTATTTTGTTCGCTGATACCCCCCATCTATCTCGTATAACAAAAAAGTTTCTCGCTTACTATAATTTACTCTGCATTTTCCAGTCATATGTCAACACGGCATTGTTAAAATTTTTTTTAATAATATGATAGTTGCATAAAATTAAGTTCATGGATATTATCGTTGGCAGCATAGTTCATAAATGCTATACAAAAATTTTGAATACATTTGGCTGAATAGTTTCAGATTTATGAAGAGTTTAGTTAGACAGGTTTTTGTGGCGCGAGCGCATGGATTGGCTTGCGCCAGCTCCGAAAGACCCAAAATGTCGGACGATTATACCCACTCTTTATAGTGCCTTAGTCTGCCGCCCAATAACAGGCATCAAGTTTTACATCATCAGGATTATTATTGGCTCAGTCATATAGGGTAACAGGTCCACGTACAAGCGAAAACCAGTTATCTTTTGGTAAGCTGAACGTACGTTGAAATCTAGCAAACCGTCAAGTTTTCCCGCGATAAACCATCATCTCTAGCCATGAGCATAGCCATCTTTAGTAGAATGCCGCGGTCTTAGATCTGGCAACCCTGGCAGGAAGAGTCATTTTAACATTTCTTTGTCTCGCCAAAGGCAGTGGCTTCCCCTGATTCGCCGGTATGTAGAGCAGAATAACGAATCAGGGGAAGCCACTGCCTTTGGCGAGACAAAGAAGTGTTAAAATGATCCTTCTTGCCAGAATTGCCAGATCTAAGGCCGCGGCCTTCTACTAAAGATAGCTATGCCATGAGACAGAGCTGTAAATGTGCACGTAAGGCGTGTTACAAAATACTTTTTTCCAAAAATCAGTGGTTCTAAACACAGGACTGAAGAGGATTGCTCACGAGTATAACAATTCGGAAATCTACATTTTTATCTGCTTCAGAATGACAAAATCTTTGATTGTTGTAGAACATGTCTGGGAAGTATGGCAACACTGCGTACCGTCCAGTTGTCCAGCAAAGTGGTTGTTGTCACCTCAGACGAGGGAAAGGCAATCCGGTTATCCTTACAGAGCAAGAGCCGAAGCAGTTCACAACCAGGTCCTCGCTACAGACTAAATAGAAATACAGGCGTGAAACAACTTGGGACCTGAAAAATTCGGGTCTCTTTTAGGCCTCACACTAGATTACAAAGAGCTGTAAGTTCGCGGCACTTTCGCATCTCGAAGTAGTTATGCAAATAGGAACCAACCACGGCCGTCTTTAGTAGAAGGCCGGAGTCTTGAATGTGGTAACAATGCATCGGGGGCCTGCTGCCGGTCGCTCATTGGTAGCCCTAATCTCTGTAACGTGTATAGATGCAGCTTTAGTGACGTGTACACGTCTACACTGACTAGTGCTACCAATGAGCGACCGGCAGCAGGCCTTCGATGCAGCGTTGCCACATTCAAGACTCCAGCCTTCTACTAAGGACGGCCATGAACCAACCCACAAATAAATTTATTTTAAAAACATACCAAGTAAGAAGAAGGTCCCAAACATGTCCTAGGGGGAAAAACAGGTATTAAATCACGATACCTGACGGAAAATAAAAGCCCAGAAGAAAGCGGTATGATAGGCACTGTAAACTTTGACCTTGAGTATCTCAGTTCTAAAAAATATTTTGCATGATTTCGTCCAATTGGTTCTTGACTGGTTTGAAACCTCCTAGACGGCGCTGAACCAAATAAATCAACTGAATGCAACCCCATTCATGGGGTAGGGCTATGTCAGTAGGCAGCCTATAAGCAGCTATTGTCTACATGAGTAAGTCTGGAGACTGTTAATACCAGCGCCGTGTATGTATGGCTCCTGCACGTTACGGCATTTTCCATATTGGCCTAGCTGCCGACTAGCAGGGCAGCCACCTTACGCCGATTTTCTGTAGACGTTTTCGACACGTTGCTGGCCAGTGAAGACATTTTGATTGCGTGTGTGATTTAGTATGCCGTCCTACCGGCTATTTTCACTTATGTACTGCTAAATAATCTGTGTCCTCGCAAAACTTCACTCAAGAGACAGCAATTTGGGTTGTGCCTTAGTCAACATTGTATAACTCATATGTACGTAGGGGCTCCTATTTTTCGCGAAAGAATTTTCCCCAAGTTTGTTTCAGTGCCTTACGTGCGCATCTGCAATACTGCGTCATAGTTATTGGCAGTTTGTATTTGTGAAGTGGCGTCTCTCATTTGACTGTGCCTATCAGAATAAGTTTACTACAACACCACACGTCTGTCATTTGCTGGTAGAATCCCAAGGCTCGTGAGAGTTAAAATATCCAATCACTGACCACAAAACAGAACTGCAGATGTGCACGTAAGGCAATGAAACAAAGTAAGGTAAAATTCTTTTCGCGAAAAATAGGAGTCCCTACTCATATGTAGAGATGATGGCATATCGCGGGAAAACTTGACTTTTTGCTGAGTTCCAGTGTACGTTCAGTTTACCCAAAGGTTAATGGCTTTCGCCTGAACGACGAGCCATCACCCTTGTTAAACTGAGTCAATAAGAATCTCTCTGTAGTAATATTTTATGCTTGTCATTGGGTCACCCAATCATACACGTTGTAAGAATCTGCAGTGTTTTCCAGAATACGTTGGCATAAGTAATTTTAGCAAGATATCATCATCTCTACTCATATGTTTGAATAAAAAGCAAATAATTACGTACGTGCATTTATTTGCACAGAAAAGGTACGAGATGATTCACACCTGTAGAAGGAAAAACATATGAAATATAGCCAGAGACTGGAATATTTCGCGAATTAAATGACTTGCAGGATATATAGAGTGTTCTGTCATATACGTATTCACGATCCTCAGCTTTTCTTCCAGTGACTGTTGTCCCAGCGAATAGTTAGAGTCAGCCAATGCCAGGAAGGTTTGGATTTGGCCCTGGTTTACGTGATGTTTTCCTCACTGGTAGGAACCTGAAAAGTTCGTGCATTATTGTGGGTACTTTCAAGCACTAAGACAACTGTAAATTGATACAGCTTAAGCAGTTGGTTCTGGAATTATTCGGCAACTCTTGGGAGGATGCTGAGCCAATAAAAAAAGATCCAACTATGTCAGAGAGCAGCCAATTAGCAGCTGTTACCTCCATGAGTACACAGGCATTCTTGGAGGCTAGTCTAGAGGTCACTCAACCCAAGAATTTTTCAGATCATGACTAATAGATGGAAATGATGGTTTATCGCGGAAAAACTTGAGTGTTTATTGTGTTTCAACTTACATTCATCTCACCAAAAGATTACTGACTTTCGCTTGTACACGGAACTGTTGCCCTATATGACTGAGCCTATAAGTATCCCACAACTGTAAATTTTGACGTCTGTTTTTTTTTCTTTCAGACGCTATACGCTGTGTCAGACATGCATCACCCAGTCATTAGGGAACGGAAGTTTTCTCGAAAAAGATTTTTGCGCTACTTTGTTCCATTGTCACGCGTGCACAACTGAAGATTTATTTTATGGTTATTTTAATTGACAATGTGTATTTATGCAGAGTTATCTCTCACTTGAATGTGCCAATCAGAACAAGGTTAACTGCCACACCACACGTCTGTGGCTTGCGGATAGAACCCGAAGACGCTGACAGCTAAAACATCCAATCATTGACCACGAAGCAGAGCTGTAGGTGTGCTCGTAATACATTGAAACAAGCTGAAGAAAAAATATTTTTTGTGAAAATCAGGTATACCGACATCAAAGTTCAAAGTTCTCCAGAGCGTTTACAATACAAATAAAATGTAAATCAAGCGTTTAGAGTCTAACTTCGCGAATTTTTGCGAGCCCTATATATATATACACAGAACTGTTAATTCCAACCTTGGAGATCAAATAGTTGAATATCTACACTATTTATTAAAAGAACTTTCGGTAAACTATTGCAAGCCAAGGATCTACAGAAATAAACGAAATTGTAATGTATCTTCAGTTATATAATATTCTCGAATATTTTCTGTTCGTCAAGACATGAAGTTTTGGTCTTTGAATGGAGCGAATTGTATTATACTGGAACGTTCTTTAGATAAAATCCCCTTGCAAGCTTTAGATTGAAAATTGCTTTGTCACTCAAGACATGTTCCTGAGAAGAGAGAAGGGGGGGGGGGGACTGATATTTCTTTCGAGCAAATTGCAAGGTAGCATGAAATCTGCGAGTGAATTTATTTGTCCCGGGTATTTGTGCTCCGCCAATGTTCCATTTCGCAGCCTGTAATTCTATATACAGTTCATTTATGTAGCCTCATCGTACAGCAGCATCTCAAAGAGACGCTGCACGACTGTACACCAGTTCTTATTGATAGTAAGAAAGCTAACTGACACTGGTGAGAATTTGTGTTTTGTCAAAGAAGAGAGTAGAAAAAATTGGCCTCACATGCATGAAGGCAATAAACACACATTTCTACAGATTTTGCAAGAATTATTTTTGGAAACCAGATTTCACAAAACGGCATGAGATATTTTTTTCTGTCCTGAATTTTTCAAGGCACAAAAGCATGGTTTCATATATTGGTTTATCTTAAAAATGTTTGCTACAGAATAAAATAATTTCCCCTAAACTAGAGGACTGTCTTTATACCGAGTGGTCATTTTAAGCGGAGACAGTATAGAATAACTCAAAAAGGATTCATCGTATCCAAACACTTTTCGATCATTTGGTAGGAGGCCAACCAATGAACCAAAATGTGGAACCCTCCACCACCCTTTTTGTGTTGGACCAGGAAGGAGGGGGGGGGGGGAATGTAATATTAAAATGGTTAATTGGAATAACTAATTTTAATTGCAGAGTTGGATTGTACAGTAAAGAAAACGTCCGTTGGCAATAACTCGGCTTTTTAAGTCTTTCGATGGTGTTGCAATCGCGAAAAAATTAAATTGTTTGTAATTCGTCACGTAGATTGAAAAGTAAAATAAAACACGTAGGTACCTATTGTAGATACATATCTGGATATAACATTTGACTAACAGCCCTCATACCTGACAGAACAGCCAAATTTCAACCGGGAAACGTAATTTATATTGTCGTAATGCAAGACTTTACATGTGCCGGTAGGTTGTCACTGAGACAGTTATTCTTTCATTCGTGGCAGATATCGTTGATTGATAACGTCTAGGAATTGTTAATTGTTTCCTTTACGAATACTTTGCGTTCTACGACAAATTGGATAGGATTTTCCATTTACGATTTCAAAATTTTTCCCAATCACGTAACCTGGCGGCAGGGAATCCATACAAATAACCACTCATTAAAGAGCCCGTGTCACTAAGCATGCTGAATTTTTTGTAATGTCTTCCTTACTCCAAATTCGTCCAGATACAATTAAAAATATTTCAATAGAGACTTAGTTAATAAGAGTACCGTACCTAACATTATTTACATTGTATTCGAATTATTAAAGTAAAATTATGAAATTTTTATCTATTTCACAATTATATATAAGAATTACCTCTCAACATGCAATAAAGAGTAAATAACTGCTATTACCCATTTAGTCCATAAATACCCATACAATCAAAATTTATGTTTCTATTAAAAAACATTACCGATAATTCATCACATCTGCAATTTATTGACTTAAAATGAAAAATTTTAACAAAAAGTTGTCACAGCGTCTTAAGAACACAAACTCACTACGTTTACGTCGTTGTTCCTAGGTAGCGCGAATATTAATCTCTATAAATAATGTAACGCTGTTTATCACTAAGAAAACAATAACTGTCTCATTTAAAAAATTTCGGTACATGTACAACATTGTATTTCGACGATAAAAATTAGGTTCCCTATTTGACGTTTGGCTGATTTGCCATGAGTGGAGGTGGGTGCTCAACTGCTGCCACCTGCTTTGTGTCCACAACAGGTATTTATAGGTTTTTATTTAGCTTTTAAATCCCACTAGAAATTTTTTTTCTCATTTGTAGCGCCATCGATCAACTTAAAAAAAAAGTTTGAAAGCAATTAAGTATATTGTAGTGTACAATCCAATTCTGCAGTAAAAATGGTGGTTTCAATTTACAATTTCAACTGCCTATCCCCTTCCGACCTGCAAGTGGTGGGGGAGGGCATCATTGGTTGACACCCTTCCCATCGAACAGATTTTATTTGCAAAGTTTTTGGATACGAAGCGTCATTTTACAATACACACAAACAACTAAACAAACAAAAGGACTTTGTTTGTATTGTCTCACTGTCCACAGTTACTGAGTTATTTGTTTTCGCTCGCTTTCTCAAGGTGTCTTCGTTTCTACTGAGTCGTCTACTTCCAGTTTTTTTATCGTTTGTTTTATTTCGTCTGTCGTAATTTTTTTGTCTGTTGTTTCGTACTTACCGACAAAGTTCCTTTTGTGGAATAATCTCAGTTATTTATTTATTCCTTGGTTTGCTTTTTTTGTGCATGGGTGTTCGTTTGTCTTATTTTCTTGTAAATCACTGAATGAATTCCTTGTGGAATTGTACTGTATATGTTTACGTTTGTTTACTTGTCTGTTTGTGTGTATTCTCTGGTTTTCATACACAACAATTTGCTGCAATGGTGTATGTCCAAAATACAGTACTTATTTTGTGTGTTTCGCTTATATGTAGGG
This sequence comes from Medauroidea extradentata, assembly GCA_003012365.1. Taxonomy (NCBI): domain Eukaryota; kingdom Metazoa; phylum Arthropoda; class Insecta; order Phasmatodea; family Phasmatidae; genus Medauroidea; species Medauroidea extradentata. The sequence goes on from PNEQ01098028.1 coordinate 7,629, forward strand.
ACCCCTGTTTTTCGCGAAAAGAATTTTGCCTCACTTTGTTTCGGTGTCTTACGTGCACATCTGCAGTTTTGCTTCGTGGTCAGTGATTGGATATTTTAACTCTCTCGAACCTTGAGATTCTACAGGAGAATCACGGGCGTGTGTTGAGGCAGGAACGTTATTGCAATTGGCCCAGTCAAATGAGATACGTCATTTTATAAAGACAAGTTGCCTATAACCATGAAGCAGAATTGCAGATGTGTACGTAAGGCACTGAAACAAGCTGGGGCAAAATTCTTTCCGCGTAAAACAGAGGTCCCTACTTATTGTAATATTTGATGGCTGTTATTGGTCTGCAGACAGCTACGTTGTGTCACACGGACATAAGCGAATCACATATGTAGCAAGAAACTACAGAGTTTTCAAGGGTATGCGGCACAAAATATTTTCGCGATATACCATCATCTCTAAGTAATGTATAACGCAAAAATCAGGTGTACCAGTAACCAACGGCCAGCTTCAGGGATGCACGCATAAAGTCGTTGAACTCTATAGTTTGTGCGCTAATATTTTAAAACCGTTGTCTCAGTTTGTTTCTGGAGCTATCGGGGGCGCGACTTTGAACACGGAAGAAAAGGGGAAAAAAAAACAGTTGATGGGTGTTTGTTGGGGAAAATGCGGAGGAGGTGGTAGGAGAAAACCAGAGCTGTTAGCACGCGCTGTAAGAGGTCCCGCTAGAATCGTACTCGCCCTCGCAGAGGAAAAAAAATGCACTGTCAGAGCGGGTCGCTGCGCGACCTGGCCCTCTCGGCACTGCCCCTGGAGGCACAGACAAGGTGAGCATAAAGAAGTGAAATTCTTATTATACGTAGCCGTCGGCACAGGCAGCCGAGATGTGTGCAGAGCTCCGATAGATCTAGGTTCATTCGAAAATTAACGTTTCGCACTCTTCCATGGCAATGACTTTACTTGTTTCGTCTTTCTTAGACGGCGTCGTACATAATTCAACTCTAAAAGCATTCATCTTTAACTGTAGGTTTCTTAAAGTCAATTTGCAAAAATTAAACAATAGCAATTCTAGACAATAGTTTTAGCCAACGTTTTAAACAAAATTGTTTCCAGTGTAATGAACTTCTGAGGCACAATCTCTTGACGCCGGAACCTCGTACACTTAACTGCGGCGCTAAAGTTCACGAGTAACGAGTTAGTAATTCTGGACAAATATTTGCTCATAAAGAATTGTCATTGAGTATTTTATCCATATTGGCTTCGTAAAAAGCGTAGAACTCAATTAATGTTTTCAGCGTTTATTTATCTACCACGCAGTCTTGAGGGCGTTCACGTAGCAAAAATTAAAAATTTTATATTTGCTTGGCATAGTGTTCGTTTTAAAGACGTTACTTGTGACTACATTTTCCACTTGCTTGTAGAAATTTTTTAGCTCTCATAGTTTTCTCATAGCGGCACGTCAAAGTCAAAATTTGCAAGTTACATAAACATAGGTTTAACAAAAACCAAGTGACTGACTCGAATGAAATAATTTACATTGAAATTGTATATAATGGGCAATATGCTAAAATATTTAAAAACACGGAATGGAATTCTTTTGTACTTAAAAAAAACCGAAAATCACGAAAATTTACCTAATTTATTGCAGTTTTTTAAAAAGACTTTCTTGAGTCTTTTTAAATATTTTAGCATAGTGCCCATTATATCTAATTTTAGTGTAAATTATTTCATTCGAACAAGTCATTTGGTTTTTGTTAAATCTATGTTCCTGTAACTTGCAAATTCTGACTTTGACGTGCCGCCATGGGAAAACTATGAGAGTTAAAAAAATTTCTACGAGTGCAAAATGTAGTCACAAGTTACGTCTATAAAACTAACACTATGCCAAGCAAATATAAAATTTTGAATATTTGCCACGTTAACGCCCTTAAGCTGTATCCCAATAATTGATTTACACTCGTTAAAGGCGTTCACGTAGCAAAAATTTTATATTTTCACTGCGTAGTGATCTCTTTATAGACGTTACTTGTGACTACATTTTCCAGTTGTAAACATTTGTTAACTCTCATAGTTTTCCCATAGTGACATAGCAAATTCAAAATGTGCAAGTTACGGGAACATGGTACTAACAAAAACCAAATGTCTCACTCAAATGAAATCATTTACACTGAAATGCAATTCCTTTGACTTCTTTAAAAAATCTGAAAATGGTGACAGTTTACTTCATTTATGGCAATTTAAAAAAAATACAAATGGACTTTGTGTGTTTTTAAATGTTTAAGCATATGACCTATAATATCTAATTTTTGTGTAAATTATTTCATTCGGGTAAGACACTTGGTTTTTGCTATTACTATGTTCCCGTTACTTGAGAATTCTGACTTCGGCATGCTGCTATGAGAAAACTGAGAGAGATTAAATATTTTTTACAAGTGGAAAAATGTAGTCAATAATATCGTCTATAAAAGGAACACAATGCAAATATAACATTGTGCATTTTTGCCACTTGAACACCCTTAAGTACGTATATACACTTTAAGGTCTCAGTTCCTATTTGTGGTGTTTTTGGGAGTTAAATTTTTTAAATCTTGAAAAGGAGCAGATATCAAAAAACCGTTACATAGAAATGTTGGAAATTGTTTGAACTACGGAGCCTATTTTTTTTAAACATAAGTTTTTATAATATTTGCTAATTATTCACTTGACCTTGCGTACACAAATGAGGCCATAAAATTTTCAAGATCATTAATTAAATTATTAAAATTGTACTAATTGCAATAATTTTTTTTTGCGTACAGTTTTGTATGCCTATTTTGTGGTTTTGCATTTGGAGCCATCTGTTGGGCTATGTACAAACTTGAAATTTTTTTCGGCCATTTTGTCTGAAAATTAGAAAAATATTTCTGGTATGAAAGGCAAAAGTTTTATTGTTGATAATTAGCAAGAATTATGGAAACTTGTGTTTCTAAAAATTAGGACGCGTAGTACAAACAATTCCTAACATTTCTATGTAACGGTTTTTCGATATCTGCTCCCTTTCAATATTTAAAAAAACTTTTTCACCTTGCTGTAGCTGACAAAATATTAACCGTAATCGGAAAACTAAATCATAGAAACCTGCATGGTACTTAACCTCATACTTTCCACAAATAAAATAATAGGGTCATCTCTTGAAGTTCCTTTTAAAAAACGGTTTCTACGAAAACACTGCGCGCTAGTTTAGTCCTCCGCGCTTAGAGGCTTTGAGGTGTTTGACGGACGTGTTATACTCTATTTACAACCATCCCACTTCCCGTGCCGCGAACTTAAAAAAATAAGCTAGCTTCCACTAACTCTTAAGCACCTGGTAACTACTAGTTATGGATGGATATTCGGGCAGTAAACATATTTCCTTACTGGACTAAGGTGGTAACGTCAATAATTAACAGAAAATAAATAAATTGTAAAAATGGAACTATGGGCAGGTTAACATTTAAAACTTTTTATGAGATCGTAATTAAAATAAAATTATTCTGAAAACTATCCAGTGCTGAACTGATAGCCTTTTATAATCAGTTTGACAATGTTTAAAATTTTATTTAATCACATAATTATTTTTAGTACAAAGTATTTATACGTTACAATGAGATATTTATCGTGTACAGTTGTTATCTATGCAGGTTATAACTTAAATACGTTTCTTAAATACGTCCTAATTTTTTATCCGGAGTGCTACATAACCTTTACGAACATGGTAATCATCTCAAACCAATGTGGCGACCGAAGCTAGTTTACTGATACACCCAACAAGTAAGCAACTTCATGCACTTCTCAAATTTAGAGCCTCTGTGTGGTATTCTGAGGATTTGGACAGTGATAGTGTATGTGTGGTGACGTCACTGGTGGTACCAAGTACGGATATCTAACTATACTGCGTTGGTGTATGCGAGGCACAAAACCGGTGGAGCGTTAAGAGTGACGTCGGTCGGCCTATGTAATGCAATATCGCCTCTACATGCAAACCCAGCAACTGGTGCACAGAGCTTTACTATTATTCATTTTCCTACGGGACTTATTTCATTTGCGATACTTATGGTTCAAATTTCAGCGTCTACTTATATTATTGTGTTATTAGAATCCGGTTGAAGTTTTCCTAGATTCGGCCGTTTAAAAAAATATGTTTTTAGCCATTTTGAGAGTCTTGAATATCGTATTTCCAATAAGCGATCCTAATTTTTAAACTGATGGAAACGTGTTTGAAATGTGTTTTATTTTCATAGATGTACAAACTTAATGCACGTTGAGATGTTTCGTCCAAATATGATAACGTGTAACTCGCTGCAATGCGTTTCAAGCGCAGGTAGAAAGAAACATTAAAGATAATTAGAATTCAGCCAAAGTCTACATATACTCAATTTCATTTACGTTTGGATGAATTTGATAGCAACTTGTGAGAAATAATTTGTAATATTTTGTTATGTGTGGCACTACACAAGCCAAACATTGCTGTACAAATGCTGGAATGGATGTCTCAGGTTCATTTTAGAGCTAAAAATATCTTGCATTGTGCAACAAATCACAAAATATTAAATATTATTGCCTGTAAGTTGCTGTCAAATTTATCCAAACTTATATGAAACAGAGCATAGCAACAGATCAGGGAAAGCCACAGTCTTGACAGGACGAAAAGTACTGTTATGTGACCCTTGTGTTTGGTACCAAAGATATTAGTGACCTTTCACTCTCCCTAGGCACAGTTTAGAATTAATTACTTTTTCGGAAGAAGTATTATAACTATAAATGATGGTTTAGCGCGGGAAAAGTTGACTGTCTGCTGCGTTTCAACTCACGTTCAGCTTATTAGATTATTACTGGCTTTCTCTTGTACGTGGAGCTGTTGCCCTATTTGGCGAAGCCAGTAAGAATCCCAATATTGTAATATTTGATGTCAGTTGTTGGTCTGCAGACAGCTACGTTGTGTCAGACGTACATCACCTAATCATACATGTTGCTATTAACTACAGCATTTTCAAGGGTATGTTGGCAAAAAACATTTTCGCGGTATTCTATCATTAGGGACCCTGTTTTTTCGCGAAAATAATTTTGCCCCGGTTCGTCTCAGTGCCTTACGTGCACATCTGCAATACTGCTTCATGGTTATGGCAGCATGCCTATGTTAAGAGCCGTATCTCATTTGACTGGGCCAATTACAATAACGTTCCTACAACACCGCATGTCTGTGATTTGCCGGTAGAATCTCAAGGCTCGTGACAATTAAATCATCCAATCGCTGACCACGAAGCAGAACTGCAGATGTGCACGTATGGCACGGAAACAAAGTGAGGCAAAATTCTTTTCGCGAAAAACAAGGGTCCCCCAACTATAATCTCTAAGTATAACTTTGTTTAGTGTAAATAGAATGTTTTCGTATTCAGGTCATCAATTCCACTCGTAACGGAGAATTTTTTATCACTCTCCCGACGCCGTATCCCAAGGCAAGAAAGAAAATAGTTGGCGCGTCTTGAGACGATCTCGACAGAAATACCAGAGTCACGTTTTCACTGCGGCCGCCATTTAACTGTAGCTCTGGAAATCTCCCCTCTTATAGAAGAATACAGCGGTGAAGCGATAACTGTTCCTAACACAAAATAATAAAGTTAGGAAACATTTAACCCTTAAGGGCGCCGCCTTCCACGAGCTTCAAATGCCCTACAGTATATAGGTAAATACGTTTTTTTTAACGAAACTATTTAATACGTGTTCATTGTGTAAATGTACAGTGCGAAAAGAAAATAAATTTCAAACGATGACGGAAAGATATTTTCAAAGCATCGCATCAATTAGAAAAATCATTTCGAACCCCCTCAAATAGATTAAACCAGCTTTTACAGCCTGCTATGTCTGAAAAACCTTTCATGGAATTCATGTAAAACTACCCTAGAAACACGCAGTGGACTTTGATTAAAACTTTTCACCTGTAAAAAGTTGGGTTCACCTCTGAAAGTGTCAGTCAGGCGCGTGGTCTGCGACACCACTGCACGACGTTTCAGTGTCTTACGATAGAGGCGATACCTCACCAGATGAGCCGGTCAACATCGCCCTTGGCGCCGTGCTTCACTCACGCAAACACACGGCCACCAGGCAGGCGCCTTAAGGTGACCGCATGGCCAGGCCACAGAATATTTAGGCGTACAGAAGTGATACAGCAGGTAGGACAGCGAACTCAGCCACACACGCCAGCAAAATGGCTTCCCTGGCCAGGAAGATGGCGGAGACACCTACCGCCAATCAGCGTAAGGCGGCTACCCTGCTAGCCGGCAGCCAGGCCAATAGGAAACCTGCCGTAACATGCAGGAGCCAAACATACACGGGACTGATATCAGCAACCTCGGGCAGCCAATAAGCGGCCAAGTTCGCCCGTATCAAACGAGCCGCCACGCCATTTCACGTCTGTATTACTATTTAGTCTGTGGCCAGGCCGCCGAATGGTGTGTAGTGCATCCACGGATATAAGTTTATTTGAAAGCTTCGAATCGTCCATATATATATATATATATATATATATATATATATATATATATATATATATATATATATATATATATATATACACACACACACATATATATATATATATATATATATATATATATATATATATATATATATTAAGGTAACTGGGGGGATGATGCCATCTGGAGGAAGATTCCTTATAAAAGTTTTTTATGTTTCTTTGCTTACTATTTTAACTTCTTTAAGGAACTTTGAGCTCATTACTGACGTAAACCAACAACCAACCAAATCAATACCCTATTGCAATAATGCAAATTTATTCAATCCTTAATTGCTTTAACATTTCTTGAGTGTTGCATCTTCCCACGAGTTACCTTATATGTAATTGTCAGAGGCCGGAAAAGTTTGCGGGTTCATTGACCTGTAAAATGGCTTCCAAGAATATATGTGTACTCAAGCAAACAATAGCTGTCATTGGCTGCTCACTGATACATTAATACCATATGGTTGGGCGAGCAGTTAGCTGCTACTGTTACGGCGTCATTGGCCCAGCGGCGACCATAAGGTTTCAAATAAAGTACAGCCACGATTTTGTCGCAAAAAGATTTTTGCACCATTTTTTATCAATGCCTTACTTGCAAATCGGCAGCTCTGTTTCATAAATATTGATAGCGTGTCTTTGTTCAGACACGTTTCTCAATTGACTGCACCAATCAGAATATGGCTATACGTCTGTGATTTGCCAGATGAAACCCAGAACAAGTAGGAGTTAGCATCGAATCACTGACCATGAAACACAACTGCAGATGTCCACATAAGAGATTGAAACCAATTGATGCAAATATATTTTTGCCGTAAATCGTGGAACGAAATTTAAGTGGTTTGAACTCTAGCTTTTACCCAAATTAAAACGTGCGTTTTCCAGGTCCCTACTCATGGAAATTTCGCTTTATTATTTAGTAATAAGCAATACTCCACTGATCTGTACATACTCGAGCACAATCCGCGACTTCATTGCTCAACTATTTCCACGTGATGTCATTTACGTATTTGAATGGCGTGCGCTCTTCGCTCTACCGATTAACTTTTAAGTATTGGCTCAAAGTGTTCTCAGCTACGATCCACGACATTGTAAGCCAGTGGATGAAGTCGGATGTCAGGAAAAAAAGGAGAAATTTCCAGGTTTACACTAATTGCAACCTACACAAGTGTACCTGTAAAAAGAAGTTACGATTAGTCTATATCACAAGTAACGGTCAAGAAAACACAGAAAAAAAAAACATTTTGTGGCTGCTGCAAAATATTTGGTGGGTATTTACCCTGCAAAATTAATTTTGTGGTCAGTACAAAAATATTTTATTGACAGCACTAAGCTTTTGTGACCACAACAAAATTATTTATGGTTACTACACAATAATTTTGCAGAGAATACTTGCTACAAAATATTTCTTTCAGTGAATTATTCCGGAGTGTCAGCAACTGCAAGTTACTGTGTTCTCATCTGACTTCTGATGTTGGGCGCCATTTTGTGTGGCGCTCCTTAACAATTATTTCAACCTATGATATGAGGTCAACTGCAAAATCTCCACTATCCTGTAATGGGGGGAAAATAAATATACTAAGTCACGGAGCCAATGACGCCACGGAGTGTGTTCGGGTAGGTATAGATAAGTGGATTCTAGCCTATAACACAATAACAACGCGAAATTTATATGTCACTAATTGTGACGCTCTAGTTGTTAAACTTCGAATTCGGCGCAACAAATAACTGTAAAGAAATAAATCTTTTCGCGAAAATCGGGGATTCCTACCCGTGGCTAGAGATTACGGTATATCGCGAAAATGTATTGTGCCAAGGTACCCTTGAAAACACTGTGGCTTTTGCAACATATATGATTGGGTTATATACGTGATCATCTCTGACCATAACCATTACCAGAGACCTGCTAATTTTGCGTAATTTTCAGACAAAGGCTACACTGCACTGGAAGAAATATTTTGTAGACAGTCTTCCCTGGAAAATTATTTTGTAGTAGCCACAAAATAAGATTGAGGTGGCCACAATACTTTAGTGGTGTTAGCACAATGTTTCTGTGCTGACCACAAAATTAATTTCGCAGGATAAATACCCACAAAATATTATGTACCTGCCACAAAATAGTTTTATTTCCGTGTGCAAGCTGATGTTCGCTAGCTCGATGTCTTCAACTGGCCTAAAGTGTCGTAGATGGTAGCGGGCAACTCTTTGAGCCAATAATTAAAAGTAAATCTGCCGAGCAGCCAAGCGCACGTGAATCAGTCAAATACATAGATATTAGAGACACGTAATATCGTGGGTTCAACGACCAGCAGGCTGCACTCCACAGTCCTGTACACACACTGTCTTCAGATACTTGTACATTGGCTGCTGCTCCAGTGAGTGGTCAGTTGCACATATGACAAAATAGCTCTGTAGTCAGTAAGTGTTTTCATGCAGATCTGCTATTGGTTCACAGTCCTCAATAATGAGTGTCAGTATCATCGAACCCTTCGGGAAAGTAATGAACTAGTACAGAAGTTTGAAATCTAATGTTTTCTTAAATTAATTCCATAAATTTCTGGGTCTCTAGTAAATATATATGGGATACAGTTTTACCGTGTCTATTTTACTAACACTTCTATATTATGAAGCGGTGTTGTAAATCTACAAATATTTTCGTACAGTGTAGATTCGCCTCTGCAATCTCCGGCATATTCTTTGGTCGTGTGGTCTCATGTTCTGCAGCTCAGGTTCTTGGAATGACGGAAGATAGCAGTGGGACGTGCCTCGTGGCAGCCCTCGCCTTGTGGGGCTCGACGACCGTCGGGCACGTCGGACGACGACGACACGACGACGTGCATGGCCGACGACAAAGAGCTGGCTGCACGATTCTCCCCAGCGCATGAGTGAGGCAAAAAGAAAACATGTGTCTTGCCCATATATGTCTCGCGAAGTGGCGTCGATGGACAAAAGGGCAGGAGACGTCCCCGCTACGCGGTCCAAACGGAGCCCTCAGTGTAAATCTTCGTGGTGGCGTCTTCCTGGAGTGTCGTGGGAGCGCGCGGGTGGTAAGACCATATCGTGCTCACAAGAGGCGGATACACAAGGATGTACCATACGGGTCATTACCCCTCCCTAGATGGCGCCAAAATGTAAAGCAAAATAAGTGCCAAGTAAAATACTGAAAATATTACTTCATACCCCAAATAAAATAGTAATACAGATACGAAATGACTTGGCGGCTCATTTGATACGGGTGAACCTCTCTGCTTATTAGCGGTCCTTGACTGTTGATATCGGCCTCGTATCTATTTGGCTCTTGCATGTCACTGCATGTTTTCTATTGGCCTGGCTGCGTTGCGGGCTTGCATGGCAGCCGCCTTACTCTGATTGGCGGTAGGTATTTCACCATGTTGCAGGCCAAAGAAGACATTTTGCTGGCGTGTGACTGAGTTCGCTATCCTAATGGCTATTTCACGTCTGTATAACTAAATATTATATGCCCATGCTTTTCCTAGGTATTTATAAACGACAACACACCAATAACAACACAAACATTTTATTTTTTTGCAACAATATGGAAGCAGAAGCTAACGGTCAAGTGGTCGGGGTTTGAATATATACAGAGGACAGTGGGTTCAACATACAGGTAATAAAAGAACTCGCGAAATATTCCTTTTCCAAGTAATGGTGTCTCCAGTTTGCCTTCAGGAACAGATACAGGATAGACACTGCCGGGACTGCCGGAAGTGATTCAGGAAAACGTGTTTAGCAGTTACCAAGTCTTTCCTATATTTCTTCGCCCCAGGTGTACGCACAGAGTCTCATAATGTATCCTGGACACTATTTTTTGCCGAGGGTCCATGATTTATAGAGTCTGGAATTCCTCGGTGGCACATACGTTTGCAGAGGGGCACATATTCCATATGAAACTCTCATGTCTGTCTAGGGAACCGGAATGGCACTTTTGCGCAGGAACCCGGAAATCATTTAGGACATTTACGTTTGCACTCGGACCTGGAATTCCTCTAGGACATTACTATTTGCCGAGGGCCCTTGGTACTTCGAAGGCACTCATGTTTGTACAGGAGCTAAGAATCCCTCTTGGAGCACTCAATTTTTCTGAGTGCACTGGGCTTCCTCAGGAACTTTCACATCTATTAAGGGTTCCGATTTCTCCTAGGACACACGTGCTTTTCGAGAGATATGAAATTACTCTGTGGCACAGCACTCAGACGTCCAAGCAGTGAAACACGCTAAATCCCACTGTGCGGCAAGGTGTGTCCCGATTTCGTGTTGCATTGTGTTAACTTCACTGATAATATTTATAATTTATGTGCTGGGTTGGCCTAAAACAACGAACGATGAAAATTTGAGGTGTGTCACCTACTTAAGTTGGCTCCTTTTATATGCTGTGTTTGTGAGGCACAAAATATATGGAATGCTAATGGTGCCGCTGGTTGGCGTTTGTAATGAAGTACAGCATTTACGCGCAAGCCTCTAAATTGGTGAGCAGGATTTTACTATTACCCTTATTTCTATGCGGCGACCATATAATTTTACTTCTCCGACGTATAGTTTCAAGCCCAATGCATGGTTCTATATTTGAATTTGTCCAATGAAACCCTTGGTGCATAAATTTTGTACGGTACAAGCTTGTGAAATATACTTTTCGCTTTAATATAGTGTCATTAAATGGTAGGGTCGCCTCTGAATATCTCATAGATAGAGACACTGGTAAATCGCGGGAAAAGTTTATTGTTTGCTAGGCTCCAACATGTTATGTATAACACTGACGGTATTGCACTTATATTGGCTATCATTTATATGAAGTACCGTGTCCTTCTTCAACAGACCCAATTAGAACTGAACAGTTGTAACACAGAACTTGTGTGATTTGCCATAAAACTGTTCACACGTGTCACGATTGAGAAACTACAGTATATTGGAGACTATATTAAATATTTTCGCGATTTTCCAGTGTCTCTACTCATAGAGTATAGCTGCTGGTGTGGAAACTGCACGTCAGTTCAGTGACTTGCGCCTAGGAGTTATGGTGAGGCAAGATACACGTGCTGTGTCGCCCTTAGCACTCTGCACTTCTAAGCCACTAATGCGCAAAATATGTCCACCCAGGTGGCTAAGGAACCATGCCAGCATTCTTCTAGAGTGATTTCCATAGAGGTAATACAAAGTAGATGGAACACAATGTCACAAATGTGTGTCCAACATGGTATCGATAGTATGGAG
>PNEQ01098028.1:19477-47538 GCA_003012365.1 Medauroidea extradentata
TGTGACGTTTCTCATTTGACTGTACCAATCACAATAAGGTTACTGTAACACCACACGTCTGTGATTTGCGTGTAAAACCCCACGACACACGAATGTCAAAACATCCAATCTCTGACCGTGAAGCAAGTCTGTAGACGTGCACACAAGTCACTGACACAAAGTGAGGCAAATTTCTTTTCGCGAAAAGTTCATGTCTCTATTTATTTATGTTCTGTCGACGTAAAAATGCAATTGTGTTGTTTTAAACTCATGATGTGCATTCCAGAATACATAATTATTCACGTGGTGACACCAAGGTCTCGATTCAAAACATTACAGTAAGTATGCAGCCGATATTTACTTTTAACTAGAAGCAGCTGTGCTTAGGAAAACAGTAATGTGGCAAACATTCTTCACATTTGTTATTCTGAAATATAGACACAGTTATGCAACGTGAAAAAACTTTGTATGCTCTTCAGTGTGCGTATGTACTCATGGGGTACCAAAATAATCCAACGTAATTGTAAATACAAATAAATGTAATCTTGGCTCTCGACTTTATTTCAAATCTCCCGCACATATTTATCTTAAATTACGTGCCTTATGTAGAACACATAAAACTGAATGCAACTACATAGAGGACACTTGATCTGTCCTGTATTCAACCTAAGATGATTTCTATAAACTATTGAAAAAATGCCACGCTATGGCCAGGTCCTCACAACTGGAATAAGGAAAATGAATCCTTAACCGAAGATAGCCGAAGTTTCCTTCCTCCGTCGGACAAGTTATGCAACGAAACACAAATGTTACAAAAATAATAACTAATTCAAATAATGCATATATACTAATACATATCATAAACAAACAGTTTTATTTAGTATGTTGAAATTTAAATGTAATCACGAAAATTATTATATTATTAACATATGAAGCCTAATTACAAAAAAATCTGCTGAATTGCATGTTCTGATGTTGGTATTAGGTAGAGGCGATTGTAGACATTGATTAGCCTACTTCGGGCATCTTCGGTAAAAATAATGTTATAAGTTAAACATGGAAGATAAAACTCTTATTATTAGGGCCATGATTTTGTCGCGAAAAGATTTTTGCCCCACTTTGTTTCAGTGTGTCTCGTGCACATCGGTAGCTCTGTTTCAAGGTTATTGGTAGAGCCCGGTAATTTTCGCGAAAAGAATTTTGCAGCACTTTGTTTCAGTGCCTTACGTGCGCCCCTGCGTCTCTGCTTTGTGGTCAGTGATTGGATGCCTTAACACCCAGCGTGTGGAGGTTAAACCCGCAAATCACAGACGTGATGTGTGGCAGTTATCCATGTACTGATTGGCACAGTCTAATGAATAACGACTCTGCACAAAAACACTCTGTCAATAGCCATGAAGTTGAACTGCAGGTGTGCACGTAAGGCACTGAAACGAAGTGGGGCAAAAATCTATTCGCGAAAACTACCGGGCCCTAGTTATTGGCAGTGCGTCTTTGTCTCTCATTTGACTGCACCAATCAGAATAAGATTAATGTGGCTCATTACGTCTGTAATTTGCCAAGGTAAGTGAGAGTAAAATTATCCAATTACGGGCGATGTAGCAGAGTTGTAGACGTGCACATGACACATCGAAACCAAATGTTGCAAAAATCTTTTCACCATAAAATCATGGCTCTACTTATCATATTGTGGGCCCTTCCGATTGCGAGTTCAGAATTTTACCATTGCGCCACCTTGCTATGTTAGTGGCGAGTGTAAAAGGGATGGAGAAGGGGGGGGGGACGGCGCGTGCCTTCTCCTCGAGGTCGGTTTGGTCGCGGTCGCGCTCGACGAGGCGTGCATTCGACTCCCTTCTGGACACGGCGCGACTACCCGCAGGGCTGCACAAACCTCGGCCCCGGTTCGATGAATCTGTATTTCAGAATGCCACAGAGATACTTTACAAGACGTTCTTTCTGCCTCTACACAGAGTCACTGATTTTCGGTGAAAACAGTTTTGCAGTAACTCGTTTCAATGCCTTACCACAGACTGAATAGTAACACGGACGAAATGACGTGGCGACATATTTGATACAGGCGAACTTGTCCGCTTATTGGCTGCCCAAGGTGGTTGGTACCAGCCCAGGGGCGTCATTTGGGCTACAGGGGGGGGGGGCAAATGCCCCCCCTGGATTTGGAATTTTTGTGTATAAATATATTTTTTATATTTTTAAATGTAAATAATGCTAACTTAAGGACATAAAACTGAAGTTTTATTATTAAAGTATCTAATTTATACATGCTTAATTAATAAAAAAGATGCAACAAGGTCGCTGTCGTCTGAAAACAAAATCTTGCCCCCCCCCCCCCTCGAAAAACCTGAAATGACGCCCCTGTGCCAGCCCCGTGTATGTTTGGCTCCTGCATGTTACGTCGGGTTTCCTATTGGCCTGGCTGCCTGCTAGTAGGTCTCTTATTGGTAGTCCTTGTCTGAGTAGACGCGTACACGCCACATCTAGACACGTTACAGGGACTAAGGCCACAGACTAAATAGTAATACAGACGTGAAATGGCGTGGCGGCTCGTTTGATACGGGCGAACTTACACACTTATTGGCTGCCCGAGACTGTCCATACCAGCCCCGTGACTGTTCGGCTACTGCATGTTATGTCAGGTTTCCTATTGGCCTTGCTGCCGGCTAGCAGGGCAGCCGCCTCACGCTGATTGGCGGTAGGCATCTCCGCCATGTTGCTGGCCAGGGAAGCCATTTTGCTGGCGTGTGTGACTGAGTTCGCTGTCCTACTGGTGATTTCACTTCTGTATTCCTAAAAATTCTGTGGCCTTATGTGCACATCTGCAGCTCAGCTTCGTGATTATTGGGAGCTTGTATAGAAGCGTCGCTCATTTGACTGTGCCAATGAAAATAATGTTACTGCAACACCACACGTCAGCGATTTGCGGGTAAAACCCCAAGACGTTGAGGGTGCCGCAGTGGCCGAATGGTCAGACCATTTGCCTCTCACCAAGGCGATCCCGGTTTGATTCCCGTCGGGGTCGGTCCCCGGATTTTCGCATGTGTGAATCGGGCCGGGCGATGCCGTTGGTCGGTGGGTTTTCTCTGGGATCTCCCGTTTCCCCCCTCCCTTTCATTGCGGTGCTTCTCCATAATCATCTCATGTCACCCCTCACCAGCATAAAAGACCTCGATGTTAAGCGCTGACCAAAATCTCTCACTCGTTCACTCACCCAAGACGTTGAGGGTTATAAACAAGTAATAATTGACCATGAATCAGAGCTGCTGATATGCATGTGAGGCTTTTACATAAAATTTTGCATAAATATTTTCACAAAAAAACGCTGGCTGTCTGTAGAGGCATCACTGATTTAACCAAAGATGTTAGAAGTGTCCAGATGGAGCATTTCGCCGGTAATTGTAACCAAACAAACGCTTGACATGGCTGGTATCAATATGGCCGACTAATTAAAATTGAGGAAATATTAGTTAGGGGGTGTATAAACAGGGCTAAAATATAGAGTTTTCAACCTAAAACATCAATTAAAGAGCATAATACATTAATTTACCACAGAAAAAATACCAGTCTGATATGAACTTTTGAGGTTAAAGCAGTATGGCAGCTGGCTAATTTCGTGGCTACCTCTCCCCCCCTCTTGGCTTCACTCCCCTCGCCGTCATTCAGGCCTTATGCTACCCCCGTGGATTTAACTGGGCCGATCGGAACAAGATTACTGCGACACAACTCGTATATTATTAGCAGGTAGACTGTTGAGGCAATGAGAGTTAAACATTTCCAATCACTGACCATGAAGCAGAGCTGCTAGTGTGCAGGTAAGTAATTGAAACAAATTGGTGTAAAAATCTTAACGGAAAATCGGGTATCCCTATTTGTAAATACTGTATGCCTAAATGGTAAAAGAACCTTTTCTTTACGTCAAATAAAGCATTTTGTAGGTAAATTTATCTTACTACACAACAAACAAAAGATTAAATAACGTTAGCTTTGTGTTACAAAATTTTGCCTAAAAAATTCTTTGGCGACAGTATTATTTACTACGTAGATAATATAATATACGTTTTGCATTATGTTTGTTTTCAGGAACACTTCGTCTTTACAATAAAGATTACTGCTGGACTCTGCTAATGCAAGACAACTCAATTTTTGTTACCATTACAATGTACTTGACACAAATATTGTTTTCGTTATTCAGATTCTATGCACTGGTTCATATTTCATCGTGGCAAATAAAGAGTTTTATGAGCGTATGAAGATATGTTGTTAAAAGGGGCAAGATAAATACTAATTTATGTTTGCAGTGGATGTAATAACCGTTGCACATCTAAAGAACCACTAATTTTTGGTGAAAATAATTTTGCACAAACTTTTTTCAGTGCATGACGTGCATATCTGCAGCTTTGCTTCACGGTCAGTAATTGACTTTTTTTTTAACTCTCACCATCTTAGGGTTCTAACCCATGAATCACAGACGTGTGGTGTCGCAGTCGCAGAGAAAACTTATTCTCATTGGCACAGTCAAATGACTGACTTCTCTGCACAAAGACACTCTGCCAGTAAACATGAATTAAAGCTACAGTTGAGCACGTAAGTCGCTGAAACAAATTGGTAATAAATTATTCCCACCAAATATCAGTGGCTCTATATATGTAGCCTACGTTATAGGTCATTCAGGATAAAGTGAGCATTAATAATTTTACTTCCGAAAAAATATCACTAGACGTTACTACATATAGTTCAACATTAACTGTAGTTGCCTTACTGCTTGTATGGTTGGCAGCGAAATTGCGTTACATAGTTCCGTATGTTTTCCTATTTAAATACGGCAATACAGAAACAAAATCAACGGAAATCGACATAATTGTATTTTGTGTAATTAATAAACATTTTTATTAAACTATATTAATTCATTCTGACTATACAGATTCCCTTACACATGCAAACATCAAGTGATGTGTCCAGAGAGGTTAGACACGTCCCGTCGTAAGCCGTTACGCGCGGATAGGTACGAATTTGTCGAAAATAGAACATTAGCAGGGCTTTTTAAGCGCTTACTTTATCCCAAACCTCCTATAAACCACCATATCTACTTCGTATATTCCGTGAGGTGTTGAACTAAAAACTGTCCCGGCATGTCCTTGTATGTTTAACTAAGCATCTACATGTTTACAGTGGAAATTTGGAATATTATAATTTGTGGTGCGTTGCCCCTCTTCCAAACAGGCATCTGGAGTTTGTTCCTAATTTCGCATTTGTTTCTGTGTTGCAGTGCTGTACAAAGTGAAATGCTCGGACGACACGATGCAGGTGGAACTGGTGCGAGAAAACAACTCTTCAGACATCTACCTGGAGAACATGAAGCACTACCCTGGTAAGTCCAAGATGTTGTAGGGTCATAAAGGTATGCAGCAAAACTGTACAACAGTACTGGCGACCGATCTTGTTCTTAAAAGCGCTAAGTACACAATTCAGCGCTAAAAGTATTAATTGTGAGTTTTTCGAATCCAGTTTGCAATTATTAAATTAAAAACATCAACAATCCTAAACAACTTTCTGAGCAAACAATTTTCTCTGACGCCAAAATCAGGTTCATTTAATTGTGACGCAAGAGATCAGGGCTTCACAAATACGTCATCCTGGGCAAATGTTTGTTCATAAAGTTGGCAAGTATATTTGTAGGCACGCTGAAAATTTATCACCCCCAGTAAAATGCAGTTTTAGGTCACTTTAAATTAATTTAGTGAAAGAAAATTGATAACTTCACCTAAATAGGTGACACAGCAATTATCGATAGTTTTCTCCACATACATGCAAGGAACTTGCTATTTAACAGAATGTTTGTAAAATTCGATACTGTGTTCAGTCATACAGTACACAAATTAATAATTTTTTTGTAAAATGATGTACAGTTCGCCCGAAAAAAGAATATTTTGGATAATTTTGGCTTACTTTCATAGTACAATTTTATAATATCTCGAGTACAAAGTTATAAATACAAACCGTGGAGTTTATTTATATAAAAATTGGATCAAGGCACCCATTTTTTTGTGGAAATAATTTTGCGTAAATTTGTTTCTACGTCTTACGCACATATCTGCAGTTGTGCTTCATGGTCAGTGATAGGATAGTTTTAAATCTCAGCGTCTTGGGCTTCTACACGCAAATCTTAGACGTGTGGTGTAGCAGTAACCTTATTCTCATTGGCTCAGTCAAATGACCGACGCCTCTGCACAAATACACTCTGCCAATAACCATGAAGCAAGGCAGCAGATGTCCACCCGTTATTGTCTAAACAAGCGATTCTTAGATATGTTGGTTTATTGCGGGAAAACTTGACTGTTTGCTGGGTTTCAACACACGTTCAGCTTACCAGAAGATTACTGGCTTTGGCTTGTACGTGGAGCTGTTGACCTATTTGACTGAGCCCTTAAGAATCCTGCTATTCTAATGTTTGGTTACCTGTTATTGGTCGGCAGACAGCTACGTTGTGGCAGACGTACATCATCCAATCATATATGCCGAAAACCAATCAACATAATGGAACTAAATTATTCACATTACAAGTCACCGGCTAAAGCTCGAAGCATACAAAATCCCAGTACAAAATTTGTTAGTACTAAAACAATGTTTAAAATAATAAAAAAAAATTCTGAATTTCTTTAAAGTACAAACGTTTTTTGTAATAGGCTTTATATGCATGAAACTGTAGCCCGTGACATGTAGTTTCACTGTAAATTATTTAGTTTTATTTCGTTGATTAGTTGTCGGGAGGTGTATGAAGTAAAACCATGCAAATTTTGACTTTGAAATGCCATTATGGGAAAACATACTGAGCTTTATTTCCGTAAGAAGAAAATGTACTTCCAAGTAACGTCTCCAAAACTTATAATATTTCATAAAAATATAAAATTGTGATTGAACACCCTTAAAGTCCCATATTAAAAGTGAATCGACGGAAATCCTGTACGCTAGTTAGTGCTTGGATCATTACGGTTATGCAGCATTTGATACACGTTTTAAGGCTCGGTCTCAGTCGCCATATTGAATTTTATTATTTTCCGCTTTTTTTTTTTAGTTCTGAGAAGAAAAATGTTAAATCGGCGACTATACCGCAAATTCTGTTTACCTTGAGCTACTATACAAGAATGGCAATAGAGCTAGTAATGTATAGTTAGGTCGCAATTTGTCGGGCAAATTAAGAATATAAAAAAATTTGCCACACACATTGCGGCGTAATTATATGTTAACAGCTAAATTACAAGATCTCTACTATAGCGAAATGTAAATAGAATTTGAGGTATAATCGTATATTTAACATTTTTCTTCTCGGAATTCCAAAAAAAGTGAAAAATCATGTAATTCAATATGGCGACTGAAACCGAGCCTTAAGAGTGCGTTATAGATAAATAAACGCTGAAAATATCAATTGATGTCTACCCTTTTTTCGAAGCCAATATGAATAAAATACTCAATGACAATCCTAGTTAACGGTATTAGCCAACTTTATGAGTAAATATTTATCCAGAATTACTCATTCGTTACGCGTGATTTGCGTCGGTGTTAAATGCACGAGGTTCTGGCGTCAGAGATTGTGCCTCAGAAGCTCGTAACACTGGAAACAAATTTGTTTAAAACGTTGGCTAAAACTATTGTCTAGGATTGCTATTGTTTAATTTTCGCAAATTAGCTTCAAGAAACCAACAGTTATAGATTAATGCTTTTAGCGTTGAAATATGTACCACGCCCTCTTAAGGTGGCCCTCATAACTCCGTCTCTTCTGAACCTCTAACATGCAAAACCACATAAGTTAAGCGTAATGGTGGTGATGTTACGTCTTTAAGATAAATTTAATGTTATTTATTTTATGTGTGTATGTTTAGGTCGGAAATGACTTGCATAAAACGGGTGTTTACATGATAAGTTCTACAATTATTTTAGACAAAATTACATATTTTTCCTTACGTACACGCATAGAAATTACTGTGACGGATAAGCTTGAAGAAGGTTTTCTCGCAAAGTGTTGTTCCTGAAGTATCCATAATGGGACTACACATTTTATTTTGCCAGGGATTAAGTCTCAATTTTTATTAAACATTATAAATACGAAATTCGATGACTTTTTTGCAGTGTTAAGAGCCCTATACAGCAGGCGCTAGATGCAGTGTTTGAGATAAGGAAGCAGGCAGGCGATAAGAGCTAGACGCAAATTAATAAATATATCAAAAATTCATTCGAACACTTATATAACATAGTTTGTATATAATTTTTCTTTTGCAATACACCAAACGGATTTTTTAGATTTTCGCCCCTGAAATATCACATATTTTGCTGTAAAAATAAGCCAAAATGAAGGAAAATATTTTTTTTGCTAGCAAACAGTGCATTGTTTTAAAAAAATGCTCTGGCAAAATTGTGTATCGTATGACTGTAGACAGTCTCAAATTTTTTTTTTTTTTTTCAAATAATTTGGTTAAAAAATATTCAAGTTGTTTGCAATTGTTTTAAATAAATTAAAGATCATGGCTTTGATGCGTGGGTCGCGTAAACGGAGTACAGTGTTTTGTTGATAACTTTTTCCTATGGGACTTTAAGCGTTGACTCTATTATTTTAATTATAGAAAGCGCAAAGTAAAGTCCAGCGCTTGCTTATCTATTTTCGTTTTACGATTCTGGTTGGTATTTTCTACATGACAATAGTCTGAAAAAGCCGTTTTTGGCTATTTTGAGGTGCCCTGAAACCTCGTTTCTAAGCATTATAACTAGAAAACAAAAAATATAGAAGCATAGTTTGAAATGTGTTTTCTTTTCGTAGACAAAGTTATCAAACGCACGTTTAATAGTAGTCTATCTCTTAGAAAAAATTTCTCTTAATACGCTGCACCAATGATCGCGGGGCCCTTAAAGATTGTAAATAATTTTATTTTATACATAGTGAAAAGCGTACCAATTTGGTAGAATATATAGTTCGGTAATGGTTTTTAACGATCTCTGTCATAGCCGTCTTAAGTTGAAGGCCGCGGTCTTAAATCTGGCAACCCTGTCAGGAAGGGTACTTTTAACACTTATTTTGTCTCGCCAAAGGCAGCGACTTCCCCTGATTTGCCGGTGTGTAGGGCAGAATAACGAATCAGGTACTAAAGATGGCTATGGCTCTGTGCGTACATCGTACAGTCAGGCGCAGTGCTACACGGGTATGAGCTCTTTATTATTTCTACCCTAACTAATACCCAAAATAAGAATTTGTTTAATACTTACGGTAGTGAATTTGACGATTAATTCAGGAATAGGTAAGTGAACAAGCGTTTCAAATCTACAACATTGGTACGTTTATTTTTACAACACCGTGCAATAACCAATATTTAGTGTGTTCTCTGTTTGCTATACTTTGCTTCATATAAGTTTGGATAAATTTGACAGCCATACGTGGGCAGTAATTTTTTGTATTTTATGATATGTTGCGCAATGCAAGTCATTTTTAGTTCTAAAATAAACCTGCGATGTCATTTCAGCATTTATACTGCAAAGTTTGTCTTGTGTAGAGCCAGAAATCACAAAATATTACAAATTATTGCCCATAAGTTGCTGTAAAATTTATCGAAACTTATATGAAACGGAGTATATGGCCATGACCCATAATTTCTACTGCTTTAAATATAGTTTACTTTAAATCCTAAACGTGAGCAGATATCGAAAACCTGTTGTACTGTTTTGTTAAAAAAAAAAAAAAACAGTGTTTATACTATTTCAACTAATTTTTCACGACAAAAAGTACACAAAAACTTTATCTAATTATGCAATTAAGGATATTCCCATAAACAAACTAAATACCCCAATCTATATAATTTTTTATCTAGAAAAATTTGACTACATAGCAAAAACAATTTTTATCGTAACTATGCAACAGTTTTTTCGATATGTACTCTTGTTTAGGAATTGGAAAACTGCGTATATATCGTGGAATCAGTATAAAATATGGAACATGGCCTTAAACTACACTCTAAAAAATAGTTTGTAAATTTACCACACGTGCGTATAGGAGCGCTAATAAAGCAGTTATGGTAGAATTGTTTCCCAGACATCCATGGTAGCACTCTCAAACTTTTAAGCAAAACAGTCAAATGTATATTGAAGTTTTACCAGACTTGTATTGTAACAACTGTAAAAGTTTGCATATTTACAAGGCGGAAGTATGGTAACTGTCCCACACTGCGTTTAGGTTAATTACTTCCTAAACATTTTAGGAAGTTTTTTAACAGTGTAAGTACATACACAGGTAAACATTTATCGTCATGTTTGTCATTCCGACGGTCGCAATGTCCTAGCACAAGTTTAATTATGAAATAACTATAATTAAATAATTATGCATTGCGTGCACCTGGCCTAAGCGAAACAAACAAGAAATTACAAGCCGAGATAGCAGTTACGTAAGACATGTATCGTGTTAAAATTGCTATGTCTGGACAGTTTAGGCGCTATAACCTGCATCTATATATAAGCACTCTAAGTAACTATTAACAACAAATATTTTCTTGCGGTTACGAAATTTTTCTTTGCCGCAAAGAACAATTTTGTCTGAAGTGTAGTGAAATATTTACAAAAAAAAATTGATTGATATTGAAATAGTTTACTTAGTAGTAATCTTCATGACAAAGTTAGTATGTAGTAGTTTTTTAAGGCCTCGCTCTTTAGTTTCGCAGTGGTTTCGAAAAAAAATAACGCAAATTAATACATATATAAAAAATTCATTCTAACAATTTTAACACTTTGCTAAGGACCCTGGTTTTTCACGAAAAGAATTTTGCCCCACTTTGTTTCAGTGCCTCACGCGCATGTCTGCAGTTCTGCTACGTTGTCAAAGATTGGGTATTTTAATTCTCTCGAGCCTTGGGAATCTACCGGCAAATCACAGCCGTGAGGTGTTGCAGAGACTTTACTGTAATTGGCTCAGTCAAATGAGCTACGGTTCGTAACACAGACACACAGCCAATAACCATGAAGCAGAACTGCAGATGTATACGTAAGACACTGAAACAAACTGGGGCGAAATTCTTTTCGCGAAAAACCAGGGTCCCTAGTCATTGCTTGTATCTGAATTGTTCTGTTCCAATACACCAAATGGATTTTTAGATTTTTTCCTCTGAAATATCACATATTTTGTTGTCAAACTAAGGCAGAATGAAGCAAAATAATTTTTTACTAGCAAACGGTACATTATTTCACAAACACTCTGGCAAAACAGGGTATCCCAGGCAGCCGAACGGCGTGCAGAGCTGTTACAAGTTTATTCGAAATCTTCTCTCCACACATAATTATCGTCTGCTTAGGAATATAAATAATTTAACTAACGTTTCACGCGAATGTACCCATTTTAGGTACTCCATTTGTATGTACAGTTTATTTTCACTTTGCTGAAAATGGTGGAAATGAGCGATTTTGCGAACCAATACAGGCATGAAAATATTGGCGCAGAATATTCCAAAATGTTTAGGCGTGTATAATACACCTATATCTTTAACATTAGGTAATACAATTATAGAGTCCCAAATGAACGTCTCGTAGAGGTGAGTTGTTGGCCAGAAGACTACACACTAGTTCACTGACTAGCGCCTAGAGACTAGGGTGAGTCGAGATAAGCGTACAATGTAAACCTTACCGCTACCGCACTTCTAGACCACGAACGAGCAAAATACGTTAACACAGGCAGCCACCTTAGGGCAAGCTTCACGTAGGGAAAACATTTTTCTTTGCTAAAAAGAGAATATAACTGTTCTTAAAGAAAAAAATATATTAAAATAAATTGCTAACACGAAAACTTTTTTTCATATAGAGCAAAAGTCCTTTACCACAAGCTAAACAGTCTCAAGGGATGCCTTTCTTGCCTATTTTCGGCAGTCATTCCATCCCTGCAAGATGACCAAAATAATTTTAAATATATTTATAATGGCACTGCTCGCAAGTCTAACAAGCAGAAATATATTGTTTAAATAAAACTCTTTAAATATACCACGTTTTAAAACACACTGACGAGTATAACATAATTTTTCCTATGAAATTCTGTATAAGATTTAAAAAAAAAAAAAAAAAC
This sequence comes from Medauroidea extradentata, assembly GCA_003012365.1. Taxonomy (NCBI): domain Eukaryota; kingdom Metazoa; phylum Arthropoda; class Insecta; order Phasmatodea; family Phasmatidae; genus Medauroidea; species Medauroidea extradentata. The sequence continues at coordinate 31,554 of PNEQ01098028.1, forward strand.
TTGCGACGCATGCTATAGAAAATGGATGCATGATTAGTAGGGATGACGGTATATCACAAGAATTTTTTGTGCCAACATACCTCTGAAAACACTGTAATTTCGTGTCTGACAAAACGTATATATCTGCAGACATATAATAGGAATCAAATATTACAAAAGCGGGATTCTTATTGGCTCAGTCAAATAAGGTAACAGCTCAAGCATACTAGCGACAGCCAGAGATCTTCTGGCAAGCTGAACGTGCGTTTAAACCCAGCAAACAGTCGAGTTTTCCCGAGATAAATAATCTCTAATGATTAGTTAACCCAAGTCACTAACAAACGTATTGCACTACAAATGATTGAACTGCTATCCTCACCGACAACTACTCTCTACACGCTAATTAGTACTATTATATATTGCATGCGCCCTACGTTTCTCGTTTTAAGGCTTATAAGTATTTTCGGGCCACGGTGGCCGAGGGGTCAGACCTCTCGCCTCCCACCAAGGCGATCCGGGTTCGATTTCTGGCGGGGTCAGTCCCCGTATTTTCGCATGTGGGAATCGTGCCGGACAATGCCGTTGGTCGGCGGGTTTTCTCGGAGATCTTCCGTTTCCCCTGCTCTTTCATTCCGGCGCCTCTCCATACTCACTTCATGTCACCCCTTGCCAGTGCTGAAGACCTCGATGTTAAGAGCTGACCAATATCTCTTACTCACTATAAGTATTTTCATAGGAAACATGATTTAGTACTTTTTAGTTTGTTTTATGAACTTCGTATTTTTAATTTATTTCATTTATTTGTACTTAGTTTTAACCACAGAATGGCGTGGTTTATTCTGTATCCGCGAATCACGCGACATTCTGTATAAGACATGTGATAGAGCTCTGGGAACATGATGTTGCAGACAAGGCGTGCCAGCCCGTCCTTGACGACAACAAGGCCACCTTCCAGCTGCCGATATCGGACATCTATCGGTGTGGCGTCGCGAGGATCTCAAACACCGTCACGGTAAGCGTACACGCTGCAGCCAGGGCTGGATTTACCCCTAGGCCGGGCCTAGTGTGGCTGGATTTACCCCTAGGCCGGGTCTAGTAGGGCTGGATCTGCCCCTAGGCCGGGCCTAGTGTGGCTGGATTTACCCCTAGGCCGGGTCTAGTAGGGCTGGATTTACCCCTAGGCCGGGCCTAGTGGGGCTGGATTTACCCCTAGGCCAAATAGGCCCGTGAGATTCACTGGTGTAGTATAATATTTAGGGGCAGTAAAAATGTGATTTTTTGAAACAACATGGCCTTCCTGTCGTATGCCACTATAAAGCACAAAACTGTGGGTAAGGTTTGTGGAATTGGACGTAGTGTTTTATGCCTCCGAGGTACTTATATATATATTTATTTACATAAAAATTCCGCACAACCTTTTTTGGCCGCAAGCATATGGACCACAGATTACTGGGACAACTGACTAGACACACACCACGCAAGACAGCTACACACTGTACTATACATAAATAATTCCCACCCAGAGCAGCCAGTTGGAAATTTTTTTATCCCTCCTGCACACGATACACAAGTTATGGATATTTTTTTGGTAGTATTTTACAATGTGTATTTATTTTTTAATGTGTGTATAGTGAATCAGGACAGCATGTGTTAATTTCGTTTGATGATAGTTCATGAAAAAGTTAGTCGAGAATATGTTTTCAATTTTTCCGTAAAGTGAATTATAGTGAGAGTAATTCTACCCTGAAAATCGTCTGTGAAATTTAATTTCTGTTAAATACGAAATAAAGTACCGCATTATATAAAGCAATAACACTCTGAATAGTGTGAAAACACTGAAAGACCAAAAAATTTTTATAGAGAAGTGTAATTTCGAATGCGATTTTCTGGATAGCATTACACCCACTTTAAATTTTAGAGATGAATTAAAAACTAATTTTCAGACTTACTTCTCCGAAAGCAATCACCACACAAAATTAACGCAGTCCGACTTGACTTACGCTGTAAACATGTGAGAGTTAATTTTATTTTATCATTGTCTGTGTTGCAAATGACTAGGTTTGAACATCTTATATTATATAAACTGTGCACATGGTAATGGCACTGACTAAACAATACTACAGACGTGAAATGACGTGGCGGCTCGTTTGATGAGGGCGAACTTCACCGCTTATTGGCTACCCGAGGCTGTTGATACCAGCCCCGTGTCTGTTTGGCTCCTGCATGTTACAGTAAGTTTCCAATTGGCCTGGCTGCCGGCTAGCAGGGCATCCGCCTTACGCTGATTGGCGGTAGGATTTCTCGCCATGTTGCTGGCCAGGGAAGCCATTTTGCTGGCGTGTGACTCAGTTCACCGTCCTATCAGCTATTTCATTTCTGTATTCTTAGATATTCAGTGGTAATTGAGGCCAATCTCGTGCACAGATATGAGCGTGTGAGTGCATGTTGCAGAACCATAGGATGTACTACCACCACGTGGTGGTGGAGCACGACGACCAGCCCAAAGAGGTCCTGCTGGTGAAGTGTGTGATGGGCACGACCAATCACACGGTTCACAGGAGGAACGTACTTCCAGCTGGCTTCCAGGAGCCTGAGTGAGTACCCGCCAAACCACGAGCATATGTAGACTTTCACTTTCGAGGGAACATGTTTATTTTTTGCTGATGCAGACCTCAACTTCTAATTCGTGGCGTGGAAAGATTGCAACGTGTCAACGCAGGGACGCAGCCAGAAGGGGGGGGGGATATCGGGATGTGCCCCCTCCTTCCCCAAATGAAAATAAACTGCTTGAAGATCACATTTTAGGCACAAAAACTGCTTGAATTGCATCATTTTGCACACTGAAACCGAAATTTTATTCCGGGGGGAGGACCTCCGGACCCCCCGCTTCATTACTTGTGATGGGTGTCCCCATATTATGTTGTAAAATTCTCAAGTTTGTATCCGTCCGACCCTCTCCCCTCCGGAACAAAATTCTGGCCACGCCCCTGTGTCAGTGTAAATTTATGAAACAACATAGAGTTAATAAATAAATGGTTAGTAGTAGAAGCACCTTATCCTGCGGCCTATTATCTACGGGCCATTTTATAAGCCCCAGCCTAAAAAAAATTAAGTATAGGTCTCTCCCAGTATACCACGGCAAGTTATATGTGCGCCCACGAAGGTTTTTGTAAAAAATAAAAATTGGGAGGCGGGGGGAATATTATACTTTGTGTTCGGGAGGGGGAAAGCAAAACGGGGTATAGAGACACATCGTAGAACTTTAAAAATTTAGTGAAAAAATAAAAGTGGCATTGCAACACAGGCCGGGAGAGCTAGTTTTAAGTAAAGTATTCCAATATTGTTTCATATAACTTCTAAACATTCTCAATATTAGGCATTCAAGTAATTTGAGAAAAAAAATTTATCATGCTCACTGCCACTGTGCCAGCCCAACTCCTTGGTGAAGCACAAGTACTGTTATTGTTTGTATGTTTTATTGCATCTGTATGATCTTTTTTCCGTACACAATGGTACAAATATTTTGGAAAAGTCATGCAAATTATATTATATAATGTTATATATATATATATGTATGTATATATAAATGCACAAACAGTATTTATTTTTCACGTCCGTATTCCATGTCTCGGTAAATGAATCTCCTGTTAATGTGCAGCAGTACTCTTGTTTGCAAATTGTTTTACATACCTTTCAGAAGGTATTAGCTGCTAGAGGCGTAACCAGCATTTTTTTTTTTTTTCGAAGGGGGCGCAATGTTTAACTCTGTGTGTATATTTTGACCACCGTTACAGGTGACGGCAGAAATTCTGCGCGTCTTTTGACGTCCAAGGCCAAAAATGTGTTTCAGCGTGTTCGTAAATAGGTGTTTTGTACGAAACTATTCCACATATGTCCATAATGTCAATGTACAAAAAGAAAATGCATTTCGTACGATGACTGAAGGATCGTTTCAAAGCATCACGTTGATTAGAAAAATTATTTCGGAGCCACTAAAAATGGTTAAAAACAGCGTTTTCCGTGTGTTATATCTTAAAAAACTACTCACAGGATTCATGTGAAACTAGCGTAGAAGCATGCAATGGACTTAGCTTAAAACTTTCCACAAATAAAAAATCTAAAGTGTCAGGCGAGTGATCTACGATACCACTGCACGCCGTTTCATTGCCTTGCGGTAGAGGCGATTCAGAACCAGATGAGCCGGTCAGCATTGCCCTTGGCGCCGTGCCTCACACAAGCACAACATCTAAACCCTTAGGTTTGATATATATAGATGATGTTTGCAATTTCTTCACCAAATGGCGCCGAATGACAGTATTCTGTGTCGGACGAAGTTACCCTCGCATCAAAGCATCCCCACTTGACGGTAGCATGTGAGAGGCAAGGTACTAATTCTGTAGTAATGAACCTCAGTCTCTGCAACACAGCTGTCACGTGCTCAAAGAGTTTTGTCGGTGCTAATCAAGGGAGGGCCGCGGTGGCCGAATGGTCAGACCATTCGCCTCCCACCAAGGCGACCCGATTTCGATTCCCGGCGGGGTCGGTCCTCGGGTTTTCGCATGTGGGAATTGTGCCGGACGATGCCGTTGATCGGCGGGCTTTCTCGGGGATCTCCCATTTCCCCCGCCCTTTTATTCCGGCGCTAATCCATACTCACCTCATGTCACCCTTCGCCAGCGCTAAGCTAAAGACCTCGATATTGAGCGCTGACAAAATTCTCTCACTCACTAATCAAGGGTGAATCTAGCTCTGCAACCTGGACGGAGCTATGCCTTATATCATACCTGCTCCCACACCCCAAGCATAAAAAGCGGGTCCGGGAGTCCTCTGCAAGAAAAATTTGGATTTTAGGGTGCAAAATTATGCTTTTTATGGGATGTCCAAAATAAAAAATTATGTACACTGTAATATTTTTAAGAATGGTGGGAAGTAGGCCGCTAGGCTAACAAAGTAATAAAACAGACAGAAGTACAAGTACTTACAGTTGATACTTGTAAATAGGTACACACACGCGCGAAGGGACGACACACATTTTTCGCGGAAGCGCGGTCGCGACGTTTCGCCCGAGGAAGCCAGTTTGATACTGCCTTCTGCCTGTTATATTACTTTGTAATATTTTTAAGTATAATTTATGCTTTAAAAATAAAAACCTTTGTGCTGATAAAAAATAAATTACATTTTTAAAGCTTCCACTTCCACGTTGTTGCAAGAAATTGTTGCTAGAAACTAAAGAAGTATTTTGGACACACACCACTGCAGCAAATGGTGTGTTACAGAAAACCAAAGAATGCACACCAACAAACAGACAAGTAAACAAACAAAAGGACTTTGTTTGCATTATCTTACTGTCCACAATTACTATTTTATTTGTCTTCGATCGCTTTCATAAGGTGTCTGCGCTTCTGCTGTGTCGTCTACGTCAAGTTTTTTGTCGTTCGTTTTGTTTTGCCTGTCTGTTGTTGTAATTACTTGTGTATGTTGTTTCGTACTTACTGACGGAATCCCTTTTGTGGAATAATCTGAGTTTTTTCCTTTGTTTCTTGGTGCTTGAGTGCTAGTTTGTGTTGTTTTCTTGTAAATCACTGACTGAATTCCTTGTGGAATTGTATGTGTTTACCTTTGTTTGCAGGTTGCAAACACAGTTCTTTTGTTTGTCTGTCTGCTAATATGTATTCTCTGGTTGACTGTGACACATCAATTGCTGCAATGGCGTATGTCCAAAATACTTCTCTAGTTTGTAATATGCCACATTGCAAGAATCGTTTAAAAATTACGAAAATTGTTGTGTTGTTTATGTTGTGCTGTATTTTACAAAGTTCTAGGAGAAGTATGAGGTAATATTTTCAATATTATACTTGACACTTATTTCGTTTAATATTTTTGGAGAGGTATCGGGAGGAGCCATAGTCCCTATGCTCCCCTCCACCTTTCAGGATCCTCCCCTGGTGCTAATACCGCACTCTTTGGCACACAACCACGCTGAGCCACTGACGGAAAACATATCCGCACATGTTCACAGTGGGACAGACTAAATAGTACTACACACGTGAAAACAAGTGGCAGCTCATTTGGTACGGGCGAACTTGGCCGCTTATTAGCTGCCCGAGGCTGTTGGCACCAGTCCCGTGTAAGTTAGGCTCCTGCATGTTACTGCAGGTTTACTATATTGGCCTGGCTGCCGGCTAGCAGGGCAGCTGTCTTACGCTGATTGGCAGTAGGCGTTTCCGCCATTTTACTGGCGAGACGCCATTTAGGTGGCGTGTGTGACTGAGTTCTTCGGTCTACTGGATATTTCAGTTAAGTATTAGTGAGTATTCTGTGTATAGGGACCTGGATATCACGTCGTCGCTGATGGAGACGGCCCCGGAGCCCATGTTGAACGTGGGTGTGCGGCAGTCCGGCCAGCTGATCACCGGGGAGTTGAACGTGAACCCTGGCACCCCGCTGCAGATGGAGATCTACCTGGACAAGGAGAGTGCCCCCATCTACGGCCTGCTGGTCAGCTACATGCAGGTGTCCGACACCAAGTCCCAAGAGGAGACCATCATCTTCAATGGGTAACTGGTCGCCTGCACTCTAAACATATATTTCCTAACAGCTGCTGTTAACAAATTATTTGTTGAACTATACCGGATGTATCGCCAGTGAGTGGTGTACAGCGAGAATGTTTTGTTCCAACATACGCTTTAAAACGCATTTTCTTGTAACATGTATGATTGGGCGATGTACAACGCCTGACTAAGTGTAGCTGACTGCAGACCAGTAACGTGTACCAAATATTACCATAGCGGGATTCTTATTGGCTCAGTCAAATAGGGCAACAGCTCCAAGTACAAACAAATATTGTGGTTATCTGAATGTACTTTGAAACCCAGCAATTAGTCAAGTTTTTCTGTGATTAAACTTCTCCTCAAACCATCATCTCTACCTATGAGTAGAAACTGGAAGTTTTCGCGAAAAGAATTTTGCACCATTTTGTAAATGTATTGCGTGCATGCTTGCTGCCCTACTTCATGGTTGGGAGGGATTGGATGATTTAACTCTGAGATTCTTGGGGTTTATCCGCAAATCACAGACATGTTCTGGTTGGCACAGTCATATGAGACACCTCTCTGCACAATTTCACACTGCCAATAATCATGAAATAGAGCTTAATATGTGCACGCAGAGCTCTGAAACAAAGTGATGCAAAAATCTTTCCTCAAAAATTTCCTGACCCTACGTTAGTCGTCAGGTGCATTTACGCTGGTGTTTTTGCGTGTATTGACGATCTGATTTTTGCTTTGTTTAGATAACGTCTACCCAAAGAAAGTGTGTCATCGGCTTTGTCACGTGACTTCCAAATTAGTGACGAAACACAATTTTGTTGGTCTTTGCAAGTTAGATCGTGTAGAAGATTAAATTTAATTTCGCAATCGGTAGGGTAGCCTGACATTGGTATGTAACGATATGAACTTATAGGGAATTAACGAAATTTTACCCAAAAAAAAAAATCAAAGTATTTTTTACATTTTTTCAAGCAGCGGCAAATGAGAACCTGTCGACTCGTAGGTGATACGCCCAGTAGAAGAAGGTCATGTAAAAATGTAAACTATGTTAGTACTAATTCAATGTGGGTACAGTGCAAGCTTGCATTTGAACTTACGTTGGAGAGATGTTGAATTTAAATTAAGGTTCTGTAAGACCCTGAAAATAACACTTTAAAATAAATAATTGGTAAACAAATAATATTTACGTATAGTTTGGGGTATGGACATACTGTTGAGGGATAGTCGCCAACTTCAAAATAATCAAAAATATGTTTATCTATAAAAATGAAGATTGCCCCTTTTTAGCTTTTTGATGTTTTTCTTTTGTAAAGAATTATTGCTGACACACTTAATTTTTTTTATGCAACGTGCCCCTTCACTTTTGTCTATAAACCTCTTCACCATCAAAAAACTGAGTCACCCCATTTCATTAAATGGTTTCTTTATAAGGATTTGTCAAAATAAAGTCCATATATTTTATTTTGTATCATTTAAGTAATTGTAGTAGATTGTGATTTATCTATAACTTACCATTCTTAAACAAACCTGTTATTTTGGCTGAATACAAAGCTTTCTTAAGCTTGATTACTAATACAAATCTTGTAACTTTACAAAGTCTTTATATAATTCTTGAAAATAATTTTTAATTATTATTTATTTAGTCATCAGCTATTTTTCTATGATAAAACAGCAATAAATTTTGTACTGTTTGCACGTAAGGGATAGAATGGGTTTCAGCCAAATAGATGGAAGAACTGACAGAAAGACATAATACAATCTACCATCATTTTCCTATAATGGAAATTTAAAATTATTAACAGAAAACAGAAAGATTACGAGACTTAAAACCACTGTAGAAAGCATCAAGTAAAAAAGAAAAGATACAAGCTCAAGACTACAGAGATGGGACCAATTGCTCTGACGGACAGAAACAAGTATATTATATCAGCTGCCCCGACAAACGTTGTTTTGTCACACAAATAACTTATTGTAAGTGTGTAAGGATGTGGTATATAAGTGGAAGAGGTCTAATAATAAAGAAACTAATAAATAAATAATAATAATACAGCAGCAACACCTGGTGGGGATAGACTGGTATCAGCTCGTGATGATAACTGATCGATTATCACTTACACAGTTATCAACCGAGTTCTAAAATTATTAAATTAAAAATATTTACTAAACAATAGCACTTAGGAGTATAAAAAGTAGATAAAAACCTATTCGCAGACCTACCGAATATATAGCCTATACAAAATTTAATTGAAATCGGTTAAGCCGTTTCGGAGGAGTATGGAAACAAACACTGTGACACGAGAATTTTATATATTAGATTTAAAAAAACACCCCAGCAATTGCTTGAAATGATTTTGGAAAATTCTGTTAAATCAGAACCAGGCAGCTGACCCAGTAATGAAACTTGGAACCTCCTGAATGAAAGCTGAGCCTTGGCTCAGTTCAATTACTGTTTTATAATATTAAGTTTACACTTTTAGTGGCACATAAAATATTCAAAACATAAAATTACAAGGAATTAATATTGAACCAGGAAAACTAAACACTAAATAAATATTTATAAAATTCGTAAGCTGTGTTGTGTGGCTTATAAACCAGACAGAATATCATTCATTCAGTACAATTACTTACTATAAGAATATATTAATTAACAAACATTTCCCCACCAAGTACAGTAACATAGTAAACTCTTCAGTATAATGACTGGATTCAGTTTCTTGGACGTACTCCATTGCAAATTAAATGACTGTCATTTAATTTGCAATGGAGTACGTCCAAGAAATTGAATCCAGTCATGCACTCCCATTGCACAGTTCTTTCAAAGATCATATCGTCAGTATAATATGGATTTTAACAGAATCTGTTTTCTTCATTTCAGTTGCTCTGTGGATCCGTACCTGTTTGAGAATTTCAACACTGTAGATGGGGACTTCTTGGCAGCCAAGTTCCGTGCATTCAAGTTTCCAGAGTCTACGTACGTGCAATTCAAAGGCACAGTGAATGTGTGCCTAGACAAATGCCAGGGGGTGAGTTGCATACATTTTGTAATCAGCATTAATACACTTTCGCAACAGTTCTACATTTACCAACTCATCACAGAAGAAAAACATAATAGAGTTGTCACACAGTAGAATCCTACTTATCCAAACAAAGAGGTTTCATATAGCTTTATTATCCAAATGAGAACATGAGGAAGCAAAGACACAAAAGAAAATTTCAATCAATTTTCTAACTGTAATACCTTTGTAGTCCAGAACAATGTGGATGGTGGGAGACATAATTCAGAAATGTGTTATAGTTTTACACTGTATTCTGGGTGTGACTCATTTATTTATTCAGACAGGACAGCATACAATGTCACTTATTTAACTGAATCCATGTTATAATAGGCCACAGAACTCTGGGCTTCTACTTAATGCAGTGAAGAAATACTACAATGCATTAAAAATAATTCAAATATTATTTACAGTGCAGCACTGTGCACACACACAAACAATTGTTACGAGATTGCTCATAAATTTGGTTAAATTTTTGCTCACTAGGATATTAGGATTAGGAATTATTTTGGTTGATTAGAAGATCTGGTAAGTAGAGCTTACCTAAGCGTCAACTACTGTAGTTTGAAACAACTCTCCTGTACTATGAATTTCATTCAGACAAATAATCTTAATTGATTCACAATATTTTTGAATGACTTTCGTACATGTTCAGGTTCAGTGAACCTCAATTGCAGATTTTCTATATGAATTTAATATTTTTGATCAAATCTAAGAAAGTAATTTATTATTAGAAAAATTCTGTGCAACGTGCATTGCTGTACCGTATTGTATTGCGAGATCTCCAGAAATCTTTACATAAACAGTAGGGTTGGAGATTTTAGAGGAGCTAATGATTTTCTAGGGTTGGCTAAGCCACCTCTAGCTACCCTCTTGTTATGCCCATCGTGACATGTTCTTTCGTCAGTCAATAGACAGTAAATGTATGTTTGGAATCACTTCATTCTTATTTAACTGTATTATGTAATTTTACGTTGTAAATTTAATTTACAGTGTACACTTAAAAGTATTGCAGTATTATACAATTCATCAATAACACCACATTATAATGTTACAAAAGTTTTAAGAGCAAACTGAACTAAAGAAAGCCCTTTGTACAGTGAAGTGGTGAACAAAGGATTTCTAATAGATGTAATTTCATGTAATTTGGGAAAAATTTGTCTCTGATCTCCTTGTCACTCATGTTTCATTGTAATTCATGTCGTCATTTTAAACTTACAGTAGAACATTTACTATCTAAGATTCTGCACTGTCCGACATGACTCTGGGAATTATAATAATTACACAATAAAAATTTTCAATCCAACTTTTGTCTTTGACAGTGGGTGGAGTGAAGTTATACTTGTCATTCAGACTGTGTACATACTATGTACACGCCATCACTGTTCCAACTCGCGTAGTGACCATGGGTGGGCCGAACACTGTATTATAGGGAGGATTTAGGTCCCTTTCTCTCTTCTATGTTCCTAGTGTTCTTTACATAAAACATTAACTTTAGAGATATTTTAGAGGGGACATATTTACCAGGAGGGCTACTCCCCCTCTGGCCCTACCTACTCCTTTCTAGTTATGCCCATGATAAGAACAATATTTTGACTGTGTATTAAAGTTCTGTACATAAACATAATAGTTATATATATATATATATATATTTTTTTTTTTTGTCTTTCTTCTTTCTTTTCCAGTGTGCGAATCTCTTAACCATTCTGTTTAGGTGTTAACTACTGCTACCATATTTCATCTCAGTTGTTCCTCACTACCATCTCACACTTACTTGGAGTTTTCTTTCATCTGAAGTAGGCCTTGTCACAATTACCTCAAATAACTAGTGTTCCTCTGGACTTGTAAATTTGTGCTGAACTCTTCAAGGTGCAAACATATAGTTACAGTTTGCTGTGGTGTGTTCCCCAGGTGGACTGCAGTAACGGACAGAAAGGTTTTGGGCGCCGGAGAAGAGATGTCTCATCTGTACCCGCTGACCCCAACAAGATATTCGTAGTTACAATGTCAACTATTATTAAGGTTGACTACCTCGATGATAAACTACTAGAAAAAGGTAAGATACCAGCTAAATATTACACTGAAGGCACCAATCTGCTTGGGCTGTCTAACTGTGTACACAGCATTCACTTAAAATTATTATATTATCATTACCAGTATTAATATAAATATTATTTTTATTTGTATTATGATTATGATTGTATTGTATGTTAGGTTAGAATAGAGACAGGACAACAAAGCAGTCACAATGGCGGAGCGAGGCCAAACACACGTGTACGCGCAGACGTCAACTGACGAACATTACACGGTGTCAGAAGTTATCAGTAATTAAGCGCGGTATAGTCAAATATTGTACAAGGATATTTTACGATATTTGGTATAGTTATAAGCAGCAACACAGGGGATGTTTACCGAGTGAAAAGAAACGGGCGACAAGTGGCGGGTACGCACAGTGAGCGGACACTTCGGGCGTTGTGTTGTGTCGGGTCGAGTGAGCGCGTAGCATAATGGCGACAGCGCAATTTCAGGTTGCACCGCCAGAGAATTTTGAATTTCGGCAACCAATTTCGTGGAGTAAATGGATCAAACGGTTAGAAAGATTTCGCATAGCTACGGAACTGGTTAAAAAGTCAGATAAGGGACAAGTCAACATGCTATTATATTGTATAGGCCCCGAAGTGGAAGAGATGTTGGAGTCGTTCGCGCTAACCTCTGCGGAAAGTAAGACATATGACAAGATCAAACAAAGGTTTGACCATTTTTTCACAGCTAAACAAAACATCATGTTTGAGAGGGCAAAATTCTTTAAGCGGCGGCAGACTGAGGGGGAGGCTGCAGATACGTTTATAAATGATGTATTCAAACTGGCAGAGACGTGCGAGTTACAGAAACAGAAAGAAGAGTTAATCATGACGGTTTAAGTGATCGGAGTTGCAAACGACACACTGTCGGAAAAGATGCAATTAGATCAAGACTTGACGTTAGAGAAGGCTGTACTGCATATACGTCAGGCGGAGATAATGAAGCAGTAACAGCAGACAGTACCGGTATGACACACAGAAGTTACAGTAGTAGAAGCAGTGAAGTGTCCGAAGAATACCAGAACGGCAGCTTTGTAGCCTATAACAAGAGTGAAACAGCCTACAAAGAGCGGTGAGGATCAAAACAAACCCAGCAAGGAGGAAACTGTACCAAATGCGGCCGGTCGCCAGACCACCCACGGTTTAAATGCCCTGCTAACAACAGCACCTGTTACAAGTGCGGCCGAACAGGACACTTCAGTAGATGCTGTAGAAAAGGAGACGTGCAAAAAGTTGAAGCGGAATCAGAGTATCACATGGGAGAGGTAGCAATGGAAATTGCATGCTCTTAACTCATGGAAAATATAAATTAAAATGCAGGGTGCAGGTGTAACTTTTAAGATTGATACAGGTGCAGATGTGACAGTTATCGAGAACGAGCTGTGTAAGAAGCTGCAACTGACAGTCAACAAAACCAATCGGAAGCTGTTCGGCGCAGGGAAGCAAGCGGTGAATGTGGTAGGTACAGCACGAGTAACAATAAAGCATGGTGGGAAAGAGACGAGGCAAGAAATATTGTACAGGGACAGGAAATACCAATGTTAGGTCGGCCAGCACTCATGGCCTTGGACAGTGTGAGGCTAAATGTGGGTGAAGTAATCCAGACAGCAAGTAGGACAGTCTTTAAAGAGTGTTAAGATGTGTTTGAAGGCTTGGGCAAGCTTAGACATGAGTATGTGATTAGGGTCAAAGAAGGCTGTACACCAAACGCCATAGCTGCACCCAGGAGAGTAGCGTTGCCATTGCGAGAGGCAGTAAAAAAGGAGCTAGAAAAGATGGTAGAAACAAAAGTCACTGCCCCTATAGAAACACCAACAGAATGGTGTTCACCAATGGTGGTCGTTTCAAAAAAAGACGGTACTATAAGAATATGTGTCGATTATACAGAGCTAAACCGGAACATCCTGCGTGAAAGATTACCGCTTCCATCTGTAGAAGAATCATTGGCACTATTGGAAGGTGCAATAGTCTTTACAGTCCTAGATGCATCCTGTGGCTTTTGGCAGGTGCCACTCGCTGAGACTAGTGCCCATTTAACAACGTTTTTGACTCAATTTGGCCGGTTCTTCTTCAAGAGGTTGCCATTTGGGATTTATTCGGGCCCGGAGCATTATCAACGGCAAATGCAAACCATTTTGGAGGGGGCAATAGGGGTAGTCAACCACGCGGATGACATCTTAATCTTTGGCAGCACAGTAGCAGAGCATAACAATAGAGTCAGAGAAGTATTGTGTAGGCACTAGGCTGAAGAATGCAGGAGTGACCCTAAATCGAAATAAATGTCAATTGGTAGGACTACTGTCAAATTTCTGGGGTATGGTCAGTGAAGGCAAAGTTCAGCCAGATAACAAGAAAATTACAGCAATTTTAGATATGTCAGAACCATCTGACACCACGGAACTGCGTAGATTCTTGGGTATGGTGAATTGCATGATGAAGTTCATCCCGCACCTGGCACACAAAACAGAACCACTGAGAGCACTGCTGCACAAGACGAATGAGTGGGTATGGGGTAAGGCACAACAAGAGGCAGTGCGTAACGTAAAACAAGAGATCTGCAAGGAACCAGCACTGGCACTCTACCAAAGGCATACAGAAACAAGGATTGCAGCAGATGCCTCATCATATGGGTTGGGGGCCGTGTTGGAACAACGCCAACGAGGAGGTGATTGGCGACCTGTCCTGTACGCATCCAAGTCCCTTAATGAGGTGGAGAAGAGGTATGCCCAGATTGAAAAAGAGGCCCTCGCCATCACCTGGGCTTGTGAAAAGTTTTACGATTACATCCTGGGCTTGAAAGTAACACTCCTCACAGACCATAAACCACTGGTGCCTCTACTGCAGAGCAAGCCACTCGCAGACTTGACTGTAAGGCTTCAAAGATTGAGGATGCGTCTGATGTGTTTCGAATATACAATAGTACATATACCAGGGAAGTGTTTTTATATTCCAGACACATTGTCACGAGCCCCAGCGGACCCTCTCACATATGATGTAAGGGAGACAGAGGAAGAAGAATGTTTGTAGAAAGTGTAATAGCACATACCCCATTCTCAGACACCAGGTTAGAAGAGATAAAGAAGGCACAAGAAAAGGATCCAGAGAGCGGCAAACTAACAGAGCAAATTGAAAAAGGCTTTGACGAAAATAACATACTGGCCCCATCGAGGTCAGCTATGTTATTGCAAGAGATTGATCATGTTTGGAAACACGATATGGGTCCCGAAGCAGATGCGACAGGAGATGATGCAACGCATTCATGAGGGACACATGTGTATAGCCAAATGTCGCAGGCGAGCTGCAGAAGCAGTATGGTGGCCTAATACATCGAGCAAAATAAAAGAGACGGTAGAAAACTGTCACAAATGTTTGGAACAGAGGACACAGAGAGCAGAACCTTTGACCATCACAACACTGCCCCATGGACCATGGCTCTCGCTAGGAATGGATATATTCGAACTGGGACAGCAGAAGTTCATAGTCATACAAGACTATTATTCAAGATTTTTTGAACTAGTTCAGCTATCGAATATCACGTCAGCAACCATTATCTCGTGAATCAAAAATATCTTTGCTCGGCATGGTATACCTGAGGTGGTGCGCACAGATGGCGGCCCTCAGTTTACATCGCATGAGTTTAAGCAATTCGCCAAAGATATGGGTTTTCTCTTTCAGTATCCAGCCCCAAATTCGCCCAGTCAAATGGTCAAGCCAGGGGGGTGTCAGTAGATAGGGAGAAAAGAGTTCTTAAAAATGGGAGCATACCATGCTTCGCCAACATGAAAAAAAATTTTTTTGAAAGACAGGCACTATTTGTATTTATCTTTTCACAAATAATTTTGTAACCCCTTAATATTTTTAAATATGGCTATTAAAGCATTGCACTTCTCTGAATCGAAATTAAATGTAGTTTTATATTACTGGAGTTTTTAATGTTGATGTGTTTGTACTACTTACTTGTCTACACATTGACGTCGTACCTCCTTAAGCCCGAGACCAAAGCCTGAACCGCGAACACGTGTCATGAGATAGGGAAGGGGGGGAGCGTGATGTTTAGTAAACAAACCAGCATGTGACTAGCGTGGTTAACTTAAATTTAAATAATAACAACAACAATTCAGAGATGGAGAATGAGACTGATACAGATGATAAACATAGTGTAATGGTACTTAATAATAAGAAGGGTAAATGTAATTTTTGCAGGGCGGCCATGAGCGATGCTAGCGCTGCCGGCACGCATCACGTGCGGCCAGCGCGCGCATCTCTCGCCCCAGTTGTTCTCGAGCGTGCAGTGCGGCCGGTTGTGTTTCTGCGAGGAAGGCTT